>JAPQNM010000049.1:13571055-13578555 GCA_029783475.1 Metacarcinus magister
CATAGATAAGGTCTCTCAGGCCAAGTCTCATCTCTTTGTATCTTCTCAATTTTCCCAATGTGCTTTTTCAAGTCTGAACTCAAAACAGTTGTTGCATATTCAAGCGTTGGTCTTATGAATGATGTAATTGTCTTCATATCTATCTTCTCATTTATATATGTAAAAGCTACTCTCATATCCACTAACAAGTTGTATATGTTCCTTACTTTTTCATTTATATGGTCCTCTGGTGACAGTCTGTTGTTGATAATTACTCCAAGATCTCTCTCTTTATCAGGTTCCTGTAATACTTACTTCCAAGCTTGTAGTCCTATCTAAATGTGGTCGGATCAAGCTGAAACTTGGAGGGGGTACTCAGTGGGACCCCCTTTGTGTCTTCCACTTTTCTACGGGCAACGCCGGGTTTCTATCATGTTCAAGGGCTATGCCTATCTAAATGTGGTCGGATTGAGCTGAAACTTGTAGGGGATACTCAGTAGGACCACCTTTGTGTCTTTCCGGGCAACGCTGGGTACTCTGCTAGTGTGTATATATATATATATATATATATATATATATATATATATATATATATATATATGTATATATATATATATATATATATATATATATATATATATATACATATATATATATATATATATATATATATATAATGTATATATATATATATATATATATATATAAATATATATATATATATATATATATATATACATATATATATATATATATATATATATATATATATATATATATATTGTAATTTTCTATGTTTAATGTATCATTTGTTATATAAGCTGTCAACGTCGTTTCCGTAAGACAAACTACTTGAAGTTTTTTTTGTCTTGAATTGCATATTTGACCTGTTTATTTGAATACTAATCCATCCATATTTGAATACAATATATTCATTTCCTTATCTATACTCTTTACTTTTGTTTGACATTTTCCGTTTTCACTCATTTGTCTCTTCTGTTAATATACCATTTGTCCACCTGTAACCTTACTACCTTGTAGAAAACACGTCTTTCTTCTTTTGTCAGTCTCTCAACGTTTTTTCATTTTGCTTCTTCAATTTTTTATTTCAATGTCTCCCTATCTTCTTTATTGAAGCACTTAAACTCCTTACCCATACGGTTTATTTTTTATTTTTTACCCCGTGTAATCTTTTGGCATTTTTCATTATATCTCCCATCTTATTTGAGCTATGCAATGTTATTTTTATTGGTTTTTGCTTACAACTTTCATATCTACCAGGTATGTGAAATTCCTCAATGTCCTTTTCTGTTATTAATTTTATTACTTGCTCTGTGATTTCTACGATGGTGCTCATTTCACTTTTGTCTCTGATTTTTTTGTTCCTTATTTCTTTCTTTTCCTTACGTATTATCATTAATGATTAGTTCATATCTACTGTCTCCTCAGTATATATATATATATATATATATATATATATATATATATATATATATATATATATATATATATACACATTTTTTTTTTTTCTTTCTTCTTTGACTTCCTTATTGGTGTTTGTCTCCTAATCTAGTTGTTTCAGATTTTTTGTTTTTCGTTCATTCCATCCTTCTTTTTATAGGATTTTAGCATAAGTTGTTCTGACTTCATCCTCTACTGTGAACAATTTATCAATAGCACCTTCAAAATCCTTACCCTTCTCTAGTATGCTGTTAGCTTTAAATATCATTCTTCCTGTTTTCCTTTGTCACTTAATATCTGGTGGTGTTTGTCCCCCTTTACAGCTCATCTCTTTCGTCTTATTTTTCAAATCATACACCTCTGATGTCAGTTCACTGATGTCATTATCTTTGTTGTTTACATATTTGGTCAGTTTTTCATTCTCTTTCGAAAGTTCTTCGTTTCTTTCCGTTTCACATTTCAAATACATTTTGATTTGAGCAAATTCATCTTATAGCTTCCTTAATCTATTTGCTAGTCAATTGAACATCTTTTCATCAAAAAAAATTGTTGAATATTTCTTCTTATTTACTTTTTCTCGGAAAAGCACTTTTCCCGTAAAGTTTCACTCATCGAAAGCATTCGATGTGTCAGCTCAATGGTGCCTATTGCCAATAATTTGATTTGATCTCTACTGAGAATTAATTTATACATGAGTTTGCTGCTCATTGTTCACTCTCTTTCTAATAAGGACATGAGCTTGAACAATCCTGTAATAATACACTTAATATCTTTTGAGTACCATAATAGGCTTTTTAATTCGGATTAAAAAACATTTATAGACAATGAAAGAAGTCTCAGAAAGTGTAAAAATGCACCAAAATATGTTCATTCTCCAAAAAAATTTATCGGGGGCCTTACAGCGCCCCACCGAGATCCCCCAGCTACTTGGAATCGCTTCGCTCGCCTTCCCCCAAACACCTACAAACTTAGAGGGGGGCCTCTTCAGGATGTAAGACCCCCGGGCCCTCAAATATATAGCTGCGCCCCTGTGTGTGTGTGTACTTGTGTGTGTGTGTATGTGTGTGCTTGGATAAAAGCAAATTTTATAGGAACTATCATCTCATTAACTTCATGCCATTCAATCTCTTCTGATAATAAAGCATTCATGTATTATTTTTTTTTTTTCAGCAACGTTTGCGAAACCTTGACTTGAAATTTGGAGCTGATTGGTACCGAGACAAATATGTCCACAATACAGGAGTCCTCATTCAATATGATACAGGTATGATACAGTTTTGTTATTGAGTAAAAATACAGGAAGTTACAAACATCATTTTGGAAGTAATTTCAATATTGTAATTTTCTGCATTTTTGTTAGGTTGGAAAAATAGAAAATGAAACAACAAATGATAAGGAACAATTAGAGTATAACAGGAGCAGAACATAAGCAAATTTAGGAAAAGGCATTAGGAATGACAAGTAAATTAATAAGGTAATAAGATCACCCTAGAACAAGTCACATACCAAAATAATGAACTGTATTTTAAACCAGTTCATCAGTTCAGCACCTGCATAAGGTGTCATGTTATCTTTATGTTCCTGTGTAACATCAGTGATCAATTAGGGTTTGATTTATGTATTTGCATGTTTTTCTATGGTTAAGCAAATACATTCTTAGAGTCAGTTACTGTTTGTCATGGCTATTATTCTGTCTCACTATAATACAAGCTGTCAACTGGGAAATGGTTTAGGTATTAACCAGTTGTGAAAAATTATCACAGATGATGAAATTGATAATTAGAATAATCATTATTAGTTATTGCTTTTACTTTGTATTTAGATTATCACACAACTAAAAATTGAATTGATGACTTACGGTGATGATACTTTGATGAACAGTCCACCTCGTGGTCACCAACTAGCCAAGACCAACAAATACACACAAAATTAAGTTAAGGATCCTTAATACTAAAAGGAGATGCTATTAGCTAGATTAACCTATATATATATGTCAGGGCCGAGGTGACTACCAATTAATATTATCTTTTTATAGAGTTGTGGGGAAGAAAAATCATGGAGTATGATACCCCGAATATATTTACACACACACAAATAGCAAACAATAGGCTAGAAGCCAAAATAAATCACCAACGACGAACTGCTCGTAAACAATTACCAGAGCAGGGGTATGACACCCAAATAACTCCCTGTACAGCTGTTTTGAGGGTGAGATGCGTGACAGCAAAACTCGGCAACGTAGATTGCTCCTCAAACAGCAGGAAGGGTCGAATGGTGTAGGTACAGTTGAAGGGCACACTGGAAGGGAGCCCAAGTCTCCAGAAATGCCTTCGGAAATGTTGAGAACCAGCAGCAGGTGGTGAGGTGTTATCAGGTGTGAGAGCTGAGGCGTTCTGTCCTTCTCCAAGCCGGTGGCGTGGAGCTTGGCTCGGTTAGACTACCCCCATACCCCTGGACAAGGGGGTGGGGTAGTGGCGGGGAAAAGTGGTGAACAAGCGCCGGCAGACGAGAGTGGTAGTTCAACCACTAATTAGGGGAAGACGAGGCAGGTGCAGTTCCTCACACATGCCCCCACTAAAACATCTGCTGCACAGCTGATGTCGAAGAACTGCAGCTGACCAGGAGACATAAACAAACTTATAATACTTGAGTGCAGGAAACAAAACTTGTAAAAGACTGGAGTGCAGGAAAACAAAATAAAGAAAAGCTATTGCCGGCTGAGAAGGTCGGCTCCAATGTTGTCCGTCCCGGCAACATGAACAACCCTAAATTTATAGGGTTGAAGACCTAAAGCCCATCGTAGTATTCTATCATTTTTACCTTTGAATTTCTGAAGGTATATTAGAGGCTTGTGGTCTACTTCAAGGATAAATTCCTTACCTCGAAGATAGAAGTCAAACCTATGAATGCCGAATACGATGGCCAGGCATTCCCTCTCGATGGTAGAGTATCGTCGTTCCCGATCAAGTAGTTTCCGGCTGGCGTAAGAGATGGGATGTGGACGATCATCATGGTACTGAAGGAGTACAGCACCTAATCCATAGTTTGAAGCATCGGTACGTAGGACGAAGGTCTGGCTGGGGTCCGGAAGACGCAGAATAGGTCCCGAAGTCAAGGCTTGCTTCAGCAGCTTGAACCGTTCAAGCAGATCTTCAGTCCACTGGAGGGGATCCCGTACCGGCTTCTTCAACAAGTCAGAGAGGGGGCCGGTAAGCTCAGAGGCCTGAGGAATGAAAGCTTTATAAAATGATATCAAACCTAGGAAACTCCGGAGTAACTTCTTGGTGGTAGGAGGAGTCATGGAGGTGATGGCAGTCAACTTGCCAACTTGTGGTTGAAGATGGTCGCGGGACAAAACAAATCCCAGATAGTTGATGGACTCTGCTCCAAACCGGCACTTTTTAAGTTTGACAGTCAGACCGTTATGTTGTAGTCTATCTAAAACAGACTTGAGGGCAGAGATGTGAGTGGGCCAATCAGATGAATACACAAAAATATTATCAAAATAAAAAGAAACATTGGCCAAGCCAGCAAGCACAATCCTCATTAAGCGAATATAAGTGGCACAGGCCGTAACAAGACCAAAAGGCATCCGAGTAAATTCCATCAGGCCCTTGTGAGTGGGAAACGCAGTGAAGCGTCGAGCTTTGGCAGAAAGTGGAACCTGGTAATATGCCTTACTCAAATCTAGCTCTGAGAAGAACTCAGCACCAACGAACTTATGCAGCTCTGTCTCAATACTGCAGGATGGTTCAGCATGGAAAATAGTAACTGAGTTGAGTAACCTGTAATCAATGGCCATCCGATACGTACCGTCGGACTTCCTGACCATGATAACCGGAGAGCAGTGTGGAGAGGTTGAAGGTTGGATGATTCCTTGACTCAACAGTTGCTCAACCTCTTCCTGGTAGTAGTGCTGGAGATGGATTGGCACCGGGTAGATCTTCGCTTGTATTCTCTCCGTTGTAGTGAGGGTGATGTCGTGCTCGACAGTCTTGGTGCAGCCAGGTTGATCCGAAAAAGTAGACTGGTATGTGAGAAACAGGTCTTCAACCTGAGCAGACTGGTTCCAAGTGAGAGCGTGATTAATGACAGGTTCTTCAGCATTAGTTGGACTATCAGGTGTTAAAGAAAGCTCAGGTAAATCATCAATACCCTCATTCAAATAGGATGACTTACTCTTTTCCTCGGGCTCGCTTAAAGGTGAAATCTCGTCGAGGACTTGTAGCTGGTTAACTTGGGCCCGCCGGTGGTACTTCTTGAGGATATTGGCGTGGTAAAGTTTAGGTCCTCTTGGCATCTCGATCAAGTAGTCCACCTTACCCCGTTTTTCCAAAACTTTGTGAGGGCCACTCCAAGCAACCAACAACTTGCTGGAGTCACTAGGCAGTAGTAACAATACCTCATCGCCTGGCTGGAATTGACGGTCTTGAGATCTTACGTCAAAGTAAGACTTATACCGGGCGATACTCACATCCGCGTGTTTGGCAGCAAGCTGGGCGCATTCGGTCAGTTTCTCCCGTAGCTCGATGACGTAACGGAAGGTTGATCTCTCATCTTCTGGGATCCTACGGTTTTCCCAAAGGTCACGGAGCACCGAGAGGGGGACCCCGCACTGACCTGCCATAGAGGAGTTCAAATGGAGAGAATCCAGTCCGGTCGTTAGGGATCTCTCTGAGGGCAAACAAAGTAGGGATCAAATATCGATGCCACTCCTTGGGCTTATCAGAGCACAGCTTCCGAAGGGCAGACTTCAGGGTACCGTGCAGCCGCTCAACTCGCCCGTTTCCGCTGGGGTGGAAAGGCGTGGTGAAGATGGGTTTTACTCCCAGTAGTTTGTGTAGCTCTGCCATAAGCTGGGAAGTAAATTGAGTCCCACGGTCGGAAAGTATTTCCCTGGGGATTCCCACTCTGGCGAAGATGGTTAGCAGAGCTTCAGATACAGATATGGTGTCAATATCTTTAAGAGGCATGGCTTCTGGAAACCCAGTGGAGAAATCAATTAGAGTGACAATGTAACGGTGTCCTTCAGAAGATGGTGGAGACAAGGGACCTACCAAGTCAATGGCAACTCTGGAGAAGGGTTCAGTTACGACAGGTAACGGTTGAAGAGGTACTGGACGTACCCTTCCCTTAGCCGACATACGTTGACACTTGTCGCAGGAACGGCAGTAATCCCGGATGTCTACACACATCCCTGGCCAATAAAAGTCTTGCAAGACCTTCATCTGGGTCTTCCGGTGGGAGAAATGTCCAGCCAAAGGACCTTCGTGAGCAACACGTAGGATGACAGGACGGCAATCGCTGGGAACAACCAAGGATAAACCATTTACCTTTTGAAGGTGATCCGATGAGAGACATTTTCGGTACAGGAGGCCGTCCTCATGTATGAACTGGTATGTGGCACCATCCCGTGCCTTCTCAACTTCTTGAGTGGTAGCCTTTGACTGTAAACACGTCAAGGAAGGACAGGATTCCTGAAGTTGACGAAACTCATCAGGGGTTACAGTCAAAGGATGGAGCTTAGGCAGAACAAGAGGGTGGACCCGTTTAGATCGACCGGCTCTGGTCTCCACAGCACACACTTGAGTAGTGGAGGACTCAACTGGTGGTAGATGTTGACATCCAGAAGGGCGGTTGTTCTTTTCTTGAGAGGAGAGGGAAGATCCTGGCGAGGTCGCCAATATGTCAGGGCCGAGGTGACTACCAATTAATATTATCTTTTTATAGAGTTGTGGGGAAGAAAAATCATGGAGTATGATACCCCGAATATATTTACACACACACAAATAGCAAACAATAGGCTAGAAGCCAAAATAAATCACCAACGACGAACTGCTCGTAAACAATTACCAGAGCAGGGGTATGACACCCAAATAACTCCCTGTACAGCTGTTTTGAGGGTGAGATGCGTGACAGCAAAACTCGGCAACGTAGATTGCTCCTCAAACAGCAGGAAGGGTCGAATGGTGTAGGTACAGTTGAAGGGCACACTGGAAGGGAGCCCAAGTCTCCAGAAATGCCTTCGAAAATGTTGAGAACCAGCAGCAGGTGGTGAGG
>JAPQNM010000049.1:13581055-13588555 GCA_029783475.1 Metacarcinus magister
CGCTACCCCTCTCTCACCAAGAAGCTGCAATGACCCAGGATTGAACTCCCAACCTTTAGATCACGAGCCGAGCACTGTACCACAGAGCCACCTGAACCCCTAATTCTAAGGAACTAGCGTCAACCCACACCGGTCGTGGTACCTGACACATTCCATCGTCCTCCATCAGAGTCTCTCACTTCGCGCCATGTCATCCATCATCGCTCGCAGCGATGCTATTTCTTTGTGAGGGAGGTAACTCTTCTTTTGATGTTTTATTGGAGGTATATATTAATATTAAATTAAATCCGATATTTTCCATTTCTTGCTAGCTTCCATGGCTTATTCATGATTTAATTTATCTCCACCTGTGACCTAAACTTTACTTTGTGACCTTTCACCTGCTTCCTCATATTTTATGAGCTTTTACCCTTCTTCTATCTCTTTCTCAGTGTCTTCGTTATCTTCTAACACTACCTGAACTCAATCTTTTGTCATGTTTAATTCTTCTTTTTCTCCGCTCTCTGAATAATATTTCATTGTCCTTTAAACCTTAACCTTTTCCTTTTTAACTTACTCCTGTTTAACCCTAAAGTGTTGCTGCTGCAGCTTCAGAATCTCCCTGAGGTCCACTTTTTCCTCCTTATGTATTTTTTTATTCAGCTCCTGTGCTCATTTCTATCCATACACGGTTTTTTTTCAAACTTTTTGTCCTAATTTCTCTTTCATTTCTTTCTTTTCCTCCTTTCAACTTTGAACTTTCCTGTTTAAACTGTTTTATTTATATTGTTCTTTTGTTATTAGTAGCTTTCATCTCCAGAACCTCCTTAATCAAGACTACTTGCCTGGCTTTCATCCTCCCCAATTCATCCTGTAAATTCACTTATCACATTCCATATAGCCTACTTTTTATACATATAGTGTTTTTGTCTACCTGTCCTTCAACTTAAACTACTTTCCTCATACACATACCGAACCTCCTATCTTTGTTTTCAAAGTCCTGAAAATAACTTCCTTGGAGACACGCCCAACATTCTTGATCTTTTCCTAACTTCCAACCCTTCAGCTTACTCTGTTAAACTTTCCTCTCCGTTGGGCTCCTCCGATCACAATTTTATTTCTGTTACCTGTCCTATCACTCCAGTGCAGCCTCAGGACCCGCCTAAGCAGAGGTGCTTCTGGCATTTCAACTCTGCTAAGTGGGAGGACCTGAGGCAGTATTATTCTGATTTTCCTTGGGATGATTATTGCTTCTATGTCAGAGATCCTTCTCTTTGTGCCGAGCGCATATAAGAGGTGATTATCTCTGGCATGGAGCTATACATTCCTCATACTTTCTCTAATACTAAAGCTAAAAAGCCCTGCTTTAACTCTGCTTGTTCTCGTGCTGTCAATGATAGAGAGGCGGCTCACAAACGGTACCGTAGCCATCCATCTGCTGAAACTCATGCCCTATATATTTCTACCCGTAATCATGCCAAATCTATTCTCCAACTTACTAAAAACTATTTCATCAATAGAAAATGTCAAAGTTTTTCCAACTCTAACTCTTCTCGTGATTTCTGGCATCTAGCCAATAATATCTCTAACAATTTTACTTCTTCATCTTTCCCTCCTTTGCTTCAACCAGATGGCCCCACAGCTGTCTCTTCTTTCTCTAAAGCTGAACTCTTCGCTCAAACCTTTGCTACCAACTCTACTTTGGATGATACTGGGCATATTCCTCCTACTCCTCCATCCTCTGACTACTTCATCCCTAAAATTAAAATTCTTTATTATGACGTTTTCCAGGCCCTCTTTGGCCTTGATTCTCGGAAGGCTTACGGTCCGGATGGAGTCCCTCCCGTTGTTCTCAAAAACTGTGCTTCCGAACTCGCTCACTGCCTGGTCAAACTCTTTCGTCTGTGTCTCTCTACTTCTACCTATCCTTCTTGCTGGAAGTTTGCTCACATTCAACCTGTCCCTAAAAAAAGGTGACCGCTCCAATCCTTCTAACTACCCCCTTATAGCTTTGATTTCCTGCCTTTCTAAAGCCTTTGAGTCTGTCCTTAACAAGAAGATAATGAGGCATCTATCAGTTCACAATCTTCTCTCTGATTGCCAGTATGGTTTCCGTAAAGGCCGATCTACGGTGATCTTGCTTTCCTAACTGAATCTTGGTCATCCTCTTCTAGGGACTTTGGTGAAACCTTTGCTGTCGGCCTTGACATATCGAAAGCCTTTGATAGAGTCTGGCATAAATCTTTAATTTCTAAACTACCCTCCTACGGATTCTATCCTTCGCTCTGTACCTTTATCTCCAGTTTCCTTTCCGACCGGTCTATTGCTGCTGTAGTGGACGGTCACTGTTCTTCCCCTAAAACTATCAACAGTTTTGTTCCTCAGGGTTCTGTCCTATCACCCACTTTCTTTCTATTATTCATCAATGATCTCCTAAATCTGACTCAATGCCCTATCCACTTCTATGCTGATGACACCACCTTGCATTTTTCAACGTCGTACAACAGACGCCCAACCCAACAAGAATTAAATGACTTAAGGCGAGATGCTATAGGACGCTTAACTTCTGATCTTTCACTTGTTTCTGATTGGGGCAGAGCAAACCTAGTTTTGTTCAATGCCTCAAAAACTCAATTTCTACAACTATCTACTCGCCATAACCTTAGAGATAACTATCCCCTCTTCTTCAATGACACGCAACTTCCCCTCTCCTCCACATTAAACACACTCGGTCTATCCTTTACTAAAAATCTAAACTGGCAATTTCATATATCTACTCTAGCTAAATCAGCTTCCAAGAAGTTAGGTGTCCTATGGCGTCTGCGTCCATTTTTCTCTCCCTCTCAGCTGCTTGCTCTATACAGGGGCCTTATCCGCCCATGTATGGAGTATGGCTCTCATGTCTGGGGGGACTCAACTCATACAGCTCTTTTAAACAGGGTGGAGTCTAAAGCTTTTCGTCTTATCTACTCTCCTCCTCTAACTGACTGTCTTCACTCTTTAAGTCACCGCCGCAATGTTGCATCTTTATCTATCTTCTACCGCTATTTTCATGCTGACTGCTCTTCTGAACTTGCTAACTGCATGCCTCCCCCCCCTCCTGCGGCCTCGCTGCACTAGACTTTCTACTTCTTCTCATCCTTATTCTGTCCATCTACCTAATGCAAGAGTTAACCAGTATCTTTACTCTTTCATTCCTTACACTGGTAAACTCTGGAACTCTCTTCCTTTGTCTCTTTTTCCACCTGCCTATGACTTAAACTCTTTCAAAAGAGGAGTGTCAAGACACTTCTCACACTAATTTGGACTTCCCCCATGTCTATATTTCTCCTACTGTCCTCTTTACAGGGTCTGGCGACAAGCGGGATTTTTTTTTTTTTTATTTAATATATTTTTCCCTTAGCCAGTACCCTTTTAATGTAAAAAAAAAAAAAAAAAAATCTACAACGGAATTTCATACCAATCCTATGCCATTATTATTTACACTGTTTTGCTGAGATATTTTATCGTTTTTAAAAGGAACACATTTGGAGATAGGATCCCAACCCTAGTTGAGCAGTCCACTCTCTTACACCACATTTAGACGTGCTTCTTTTGCTGTTGTATGTCCCAGACGTTCCCAGAGGTAGGATGAATTAGTAGGGAAACACTGGGTAAACTGAAGCTCGTATATTTAAAAGGAAAGGGCAGAACAAGCGGGGTAGTACGCGTATGTGGAGCTTCCCTAGTAGTCAAGGGTAAACTGACTGCATGCAAGCAAGCAGCCTCTGTCAGAGTTGCCACATCATACATAGGCGACGTTGTTACTAGGCACAGTATCTACATATCCCGCCCACCTTTACTCTCATAGTCTTCGTCTTGAATTGCTCCTAGTGTCGAGCTACACTAATTTCGGGAGGATTCTGGTGAAGTGTAGGGAACTCGTCATCGGCCAGGGAGCCAGCAGCAGGAGATAGGACTCGCCGAAGGAAACGACGGTTCCTCCACCAGACGCGGCCGCTCAGCAGTCTGACTTGATGGTCCTGTGACTGGCCGACGCCAATCACTATGCCGTTCTTATTTCAACGTGTCGTTCTCACGTCCTCGACACGGACAAGGGCACTAGTCTCCAGCGGCTGAAGAGGGCGGCAAAGTCGTCATACCGAGCCTTGGAAGCCTGGGTACGTTTGGGGGCTGGTCTGCCACTCCTTCGCGAAAGCTTTGGCGTGGGCGGGAACGCAGGAGCGGAGAAGTTGACTATACAAGATCTGGGTGTGGATGTGGGTGGGAGTGTTCTGTAACTCCAAAAGTCCTGTGTCAAACGCCACACAGTCAATGTTGCACTTTGAGAATGAGGTTCTTGACTGTCTTGACCGCCGCCTCTGCGTGCCCATTCGACTGTGGGTAGTGAGGCGTGGACATAATGTAGCGGACTTCCCAACACTCCAGGAATCCTTTGAATTTCTAGTTGGTGAACTGGGGCCTATCGTCCGTCCGGAGGCGTACGGAGACTCCCAGGTCGCGAAAGATGTGCCGGAAGTGACGAATAGTGGCTGCAGAAGCCGTGTCTGAGCCTCAGGATAATACCACAGGCCTGCCAGAGAGTCGGTCAGCGACAACTAGGAAATGCTTTCCAGCTGCGTTGAAGAAATCAGCCGGCACTGACTTGAAGGATCTGGTGGGTTTGTCGTCGCACAAGCGGGGTTCCTGCTATTGACTGGGCTGCGTGACCTGGCACGGCTTGCAGCACAAGCCGTATTGACAATATCCTCGTTGATGCCGGGCCAGTACACAGCCTGTCTCGCACTTCATTTGGTAGCCTCTATTCCACAGTGACTGTCGTGTAAGCGACCCAAGACGCGACGGCGAAGAGCTGCAGAAACGACCACACGGGCACCGTACAGGATGAGGTCTTCATAGGCGTAGAGGTCCTCACGTACCTTCCAGTAGTGCTGTGGAGGTCAAAGCGGTCGTAAGGGAACCCGGTCCTCACACTCTCCAAGAGCTGGGTGTAGGAGGGGTCGTCAGGGGCCGCGGTCCGTAGATCCTCAAGGGTCAGATCGCTGTCAGGTGGCCATCCCTGTGTTCTCGTTATCATATAATGCATTTTCACTCAGAATCCAACGAGGTTTTGGTGAACTTCATAATATTTCGGAAATTTCGAGTATTCATTAGTATAATTTTTGGCAACAAACATGTAATTAAATATGTGTATGAATATGTTTGATGTGAAACATTAAAAATGAAAATTATATTTTCATTACCCAAAGCAGTATTCTTCATATTTTATAGGTTTTGAATTTCACATAGAAAGCATTATGTGCATGTTGTAAAATAAGAAAACTGTAGCACTGTTCTATACCTTATTTTTCTTGTGCATATTAAGGGTAATGCCAACATGTTTTTTTTATTAGAATCCACTATGGAATATTTATAGTTTTGTGCATGGAAAACCCACTGAAGGGATATTTTCTTCATAGATAACTAACTACTTATGAAACCAAAGTTATACATATCATGTAGTAGACATCATGTAGCATTTTGACTAATGTTGCATGTCAATTAGTCCCCCTTCTGTATTACCCCATATCAATCTACTGCAGATCATCAGATAGAGTCACGGCTGCACATGGAATGGAAACCACTTGGACTGCTTGATACAGAAGGCTCTTGGTTCCTCAAGATTCCTGGCAGAGTAGATTGGGAAGTTAATGGACGTGTCAAGGAAAACATCGTCAAAAAATATATGGTTTGTAAGCACTGTTGCCTTTAATTAGAGTATAAATATTAGTACATTATTATTTTTTTCTTCAGAACATAAAATTTACAAGGGAACTTTTTTGTCTGTTAAAGTGTCCCAGAAACTCGACATCACACATAAGCAACTGCCAGGTTCTGCCCACTCATCTTTATAATGCATTATAGTTAGAGTGATTCTCATGTTAGTGATAAGAGCGAGCAAAACCTAAAAAGCAAATTAATTTGTAGACAAATTGCATGTGAATGTGCAATTTGGCAAGCTGTCATTGTGTGACAGAGGGTGACTCACGTAAACACGAATCATTCCTTTTAAAACTGTTCAATCTCTGAAAATCAATTACAAATATATCATATCAACTACTAGTGATAAGTAAAGATAATAATATGAGGTGAAAACATATTATGTACTTGTGAAATTCAAAGACTAGAACTATAATAGTTATTAGAATTTCAGTTTAAAAAAAAATAATAATATATATATATATATATATATATATATATATATATATATATATATATATATATATATATATATATATATATATATATATATATATATATATATATTACTACATTAAAAGGGTACTGGCTAAGGGAAAACAAAAATTAGTAAAGAAAAAAATCCCGCTTGTCGCCAGACCCTGTAAAGAGGACAGTAGGAGAAATATAGAGGGAGAAAGTCCAATTTAGTGTGAAAGGGGTCTTGACACTCCTCTTTTGAAAGACTTTAAGTCATAGGCAGGTGGATAAACAGACAAAGGGAGAGAGTTCCAGAGTTTACCAGTGTAAGGGATGAAAGAGTGAAGATACTGGCTAGGCAGATGGACAGAATAGGAATGAGAAGTAGAAAGTCTTGTGCAGCGAGGCCGCGGGAGGGGGGGAGGCATGCAGTTAGTAAGTTCAGAAGAGCAGTCAGCATGAAAATAGCGGTAGAAGATAGATAAAGATGCAACATTGCGGCAGTGACTTAAAGAGTCAAGACAGTCAGTTAGAGGAGGAAAGTTCATTAGGCGAAAAGCTTGAGACTCCACCCTGTTTAGTAAAACTGTATGAGTTGAGCCCCCCCAGACATGAGAGCCATACTCCATACATGGGCGGATAAGGCCCCTGTACAGAGCAAGAAGCTGAGAGGGAGAGAAAAATGGACGCAGACGCCATAGGACACCTAACTTCTTGGAAGCTGATTTAGCAAGAGTAGAGATATGAAATTGCCAGTTTAGATTTTTAGTAAAGGATAGACCGAGTGTGTTTAATGTGGAGAAGAGGGGAAGTTGAGTGTCATTGAAGAAAAGGGGATAGTTATCTGGAAGGTTATGTCGAGTAGATAGTTATAGAAATTGAGTTTTTGAGGCATTGAACAAAACAAGGTTTGCTCTGCCCCAATCAGAAACTAGTGAAAGATCAGAAGTTAAGCGTCCTATAACATCTCGCCTTGAGGCATTTGATTCTTGTTGGGTTGGGTGTCTGTTGTACGACGTTGAAAAATGCAAGGTGGTGTCATCAGCATAGGAGTGGATAAGGCATTGAGTCAGATTTAGGAGATCATTGATGAATAATAGAAAGAGAGTGGGTGATAGGACAGAACCCTGAGGAACACCACTGTTGATAGTTTTGGAGAAGAACAATGACCGTCCACTACAGTAGCAATAGACCTGTCGGAAAGGAAACTGGAGATGAAGGTACAGAGAGAAGGATAGAATCCGTAGGAGGGTAGTTTAGAAATTAAAGATTTATGCCAGACTCTATCGAAGGCCCTAAAAGAGGATGACCAAGATTCAGTTA
>JAPQNM010000049.1:13593555-13598555 GCA_029783475.1 Metacarcinus magister
AGATAACACACCCAAGCTCAGATAGGCTAGCTGGGAAGGATAAATAAATACGTTCTCGAGATTTACCGTCCCTAACACATGTGAGTAACCTAGGGCGGGGTTATACCCCTGGGGAACATTCCACCCTTAGCGTAGGCATCCACCCGCTGTCCAGCCCAGGAATATAAACACCCTGAATTCAATGAGACCTCTTAGTCTCCCCAGACGACCGAAACCACGTCCCAACTTGAATCGTGGAGAGGGGGGAGAAAAGACTATACTCTCATTGAATTCTAATACACAAGTGATAATCCTCTCTGAGGTCAACTGCCTCCTCAGAGTAGCATGTTACAATCGTACAACAATACGAACAATAATAATAGTGCCAGCATATACAATGCTCTCACGATGGCATACAAAAGTCCTCTCCCCTAAGTCACAACGGTGAGGAGGAGGCAAAACCCTGAGTTTTCTTACCACAATCAACGAGGCAATACTTCCTCGGAGACACTAAACGAGGAGTCTACTAAGTCCCTAGCTCATAGAATATCCTTATGGGGATATTAGGAGGGCGAGAGGAATGTAGCAAAAATCTCACGGCAAAACAAAGCAGATGTAATTATTACGTTAAGTGGGATCCCTAACCATTCCTCTCATGTCAGCACCTCCTCCTACAATACCTAACAACCTTATAACTCGAGAGAAAGGCGAGCCCCTGGAGAGAGCAAACAAACCACAGATTAAACAAAGAAATCTCTCCACTTCCCCTTCGCACGTCTCCTCAGCTCGAGTCCCTAAGCGTGTCTGCCGGCCTAAGCGACCGTTATACACCACCCCTGGTCCGACCCGCCTGACAGATGCCAAGCGACATATTATACATACAATAATCTCGTCATGCCACACGAAACGGAACATCAAACCCACCTTCTTATACCCTGTCAAAACAACATCCCCTCCTGTCTAGAAGGCGGAAATAAACAGTAGTAGGCTTCCCAAGGTGTAATAAAGAATGAAATAAAGAAGTTATCGTGGAAGGGAGGGGGGGACAGACAGCTGCGGGGGGGAGACACATGATACCCGCGCGCCACACACGCCACACCTCCCCCAACGACACAAATGAACAACACCAAATAATACATCGCCCATTATGACACTTCCTCTTCCCTGGGAAAATTTTTACAAGTCTTACGAAGACTTGTAAAAATTTTAACAAAACTTACACAACTTAACCCCGCGATAGACAGTCCGCCACGTCTATATCATGCACCGCCAGGTTGGTCCTCCCTGGGGTGCTACTGAAGACCGCTGGATATTTACGCAGGCGGTCCATCATCTCCCGCTGGCGCACCGGCACCAGGTGGCTCAGCTTCTCCTCCAAAAGCTGGGCACTGTTTCTCTCCCAGTGCTCCGTGGGCACCACAGGCTCAGTACCCCACTCCTCAGGTACTACTCCCTCACTACCGAAAAATAAAACTAAAGGTGCCTCTTCCTTGGCGGAAACTAAACTGCCCTTCTGGCCATCCCTACAAAAGTAAGGCTTTAACATATTTACATGGCACAGCTGTGCCTTCTTGCGCCGATCAGGAGTAGTCACCAGGTAGTCGAGGTCGCCCACACGACTCTCAACCACATAGGGGCCGCTGTAGCGTGCAGCCAGCGGCTGTCCCTGAAGGGGAAGAAGAACCAACACTTCATCCCCGGGGGCGAAACAGCGGTACTTGGCCTTACGGTTATAGTACGCCTTCATCTCCTTCTGCGCCTGCCCCAGGTGCTGCTTGGCCACCTCCAGAGCCTTCAACACCCTCTCTCGTGCCACCAGCACCGTACTCAACAGGGACTCTGGGGGTCTGTCCTGGGCATCACACCAGGCGTCCCTCACAACATCTAAAGGGCCCCGCACTCGGTGCCCGAACACCAGCTGATTGGGAGAGAACCCCAAGGACTCAGTGGGGGCCTCCCTCACAGCAAACAACACATACGGGACTGCCTCATCCCAGTCCTTCTCCTGCTCAAGACAAAATGACCTCAACATCGTCTTGAGTGTCTCATGGTGCCTTTCCAAGGCGCCCTGTGACTGAGGGTGATAGGCACTGGAAAGCACGTGCCTGACACCCCAGTCCTTCATAGACTGTTCAAACACCTTAGAGGTAAAGTTGGCACCTCTGTCAGACTGAATCTCCTGCGGCAGTCCGAAGTGAGTGAAGTACTTGAGCAGTTCCTTCACCACTACTCTCGCATGAGTACTCCTGAGGGGGATGGCCTCAGGGTACCTGGTGGTGACATCCATCACCGTCAACAGGTACTTGTGTCCTGCACTAGTGGGAGGCATTGGGCCCACTATATCAATCATTACCCGGGTGAAGGGGGGAGCGACAGCGGGGATAGGATGAAGGGGTGCTACTGGCGGCACTTGGTTAGGCTTGCCAACCACCTGACAGACGTGACAGCACTTCACCGTAGCCGCCACGCCGCTAGCCATACTCGGCCACCAAAAGTTCCGTCGCAACCTCTCGACGGTCTTCCTCACACCAAGGTGCCCCGCCATCGGGCCCTCGTGTGCCAGCAGCACCAATGCCTCCCTAAACCTGGAGGGCACTACGACCTGGAGCAACTCGCCTCCGTCGTCCTCATGCCAGGGTCTATACAAGACCTGGCGCCGCAGGATAAACTCTTCCTGGCTTCCTGCCACCTCACTGCCCTCACCCACCTTCGCAAAGCACGGCGCCAGCTCCCCATCCCCTTGCTGCTCCTCCACCAGCTCAAGGGGCTTGAGCTCCTGCAGGTCCCTCTGAACTACAGGGTCTGGCGGCACTGGCAGGGCTGACACCTCCACCCTCCTACGGCGCCGTCTCTGCACTACTGAGCCCGCAGGCTCCCTGGGAGGAACTCTCTCCTCCTGAGATACTGCCTTGGGCGTCAACTCCTCGGCTGACACGGGTGACCCTTTGGACTGGACCACACCCCTCGAGTCCACACCTGGCAAGGGAGCAGCGCGCTCCCTTCCTCCGATACACTCCGCAGGGCAGAAAACTCCCGTCTCCCCCGCAGAGTCGGGAAGTCCCCTGCCCCCGGCAGCGACTCCCAACGGACTCGAGAACCCAAGCTGGGGCGCAGGGTGAACCTTAACACCCTCAGCCTCAGCACCAGGTGGCAACTGCGCCTGCGTGCCACCTCCGGGAAGCTCTGCAAGGTGAGGTGATCCATCAAAAAGGCTGTCCAAGCCAAACACTCCCTCCTCACCCTCAGCAGCATCCCCTACCAAGTCCAGTGCAACGTGTGGTGGCGAAGCCTCGTGGCTGTCGGCATCTGCACTATGACTTCCTGGTGAGTCCACTCCTGGCTCACCCAGAACACCGCTAGCAGGGGGGCAGGCCTCAGGGCACACTACCCCTCCTGCTGCGTCACCCTCTCTGCACTTCTCCTGTGCAGGGGGTTTCTCTCGCCTTGCCATCGAGCGGGTCACGGCGCCCACTGCGCCAGACGCCTCAGCCGTCACGAGTTGCGGCTCGTGCTCCCACACTCTACCTCCTGCCAAGTCGTTCCCCAGCAGGAAGTCAACACCAGGCACTGGCAAGTCATCAGCAACTGCCACCAATGCCTTAGTGGTCACAAGGGGGCATGTCAACTTCACACGGGTCGTGGCAAACCTGTCCACCGCATTTATCCCGCGGCACATAACCATCCGCCCCGCCACCTCCCTGCCAGTCATGTTCTTACATAACGACTGCTGGGCTGCCGTGTCACGCAGTACTGTGACCGGGTATCTCTTTCCTTCAATCTCCACCGTCCCTTTACACAGGAAAGGGCGGCACCACTCTAACTCTGAACTAACTACCACAGACGGGGTGGTGGCATTCACACCCGAGGGAGTCTGTTTCACCTCCTCACGGACCGACTGGCTTGCCAATGACACTTTCTCATTCCTCTCCTCATCAGGCCACACAAGGAGAGCAACAGGCTTCTGAGGGGGAGGTTTAAGAGTAGCAGGTGGGGGCGCTAGCTTTGGACAGTTGTACTTAACGTGCCCCGCCGACCCACAGTAGTAACACGTCACACTCTTCCCGGGCGTCTTCGAAGTGCTGCTCACACCAGCACCCTGAGACTTCCACTGCGGATCAAACGGTGGTCTACTATGACCCGGGCTACCATGCTTAGGCTTGGCACCAGCCCCAATGCTGTAACGGGACTTACCAGGGGGGGGATGTCCTCCACCCCCACCATTACTTACTACTGCCGGTCCTCTCTCCTGCATCCTCACTCCTCCTCCCGGCTGAGGGACTTGACAGTGGGCTAACACATGGTCGTCAGCCCACGTCGCCGCCTCCTTTATACTCTTAAACCGCTTCTCCCTCAACAGCGGCACTATCCCCTTCTCTGCAATATTGTTAAATTGCTCCATCACCATGAGCTCTTTCAGCTCACGGAGAGATGTGGCCTGCTCACTCACTATCCACTTCTCGAAAGCCCCCTCAAGGTGTCTCGCACACTCGAGGTAGGACTCAGTAGGCCTCTTCTTGGCCCCACGGAACTGGAGCCTGTACGCCTCCGGCCTGAGTTCGTAAGCACGGAGGATGTCAGCTTTGAACCCGTTATAGTCCTGCAAGTCCTCAACTGACATTTTGTCATACACCTCCAAGGCCTTCCCTTTCAGTACATTTGCCACCAGGCCTACCCATCTCTCCTGCGGCCACGCAAACTCAGAGGCCTTTTTCTCGAACCTCTTGAACCACTCATTCACCTTCTCCTCATCAAACTCAGGGATGAGCTTCATGCTTCTCACCATTTGACTCTCAACTGAGTCCTCTCTCCCTCCTTCTCCTCCTCTCACTGATCCCTGAGGAGAATTAAGTCCCAAACGAACCTTCTCTAACTCGTATTTCCTCTCTTTCGCCCTCTCCTCGGCCTCCAGCCTCCTAGTCTCTCTCTCCTCCTGAGCCTCAAGTCTCTTGGCCTCCAGCTCCATTTTCTTCAGTTCGAACTGGAATTTCATCTCCTCAGACCATCCTCCTGTCTGGGAGAAA
>JAPQNM010000049.1:13603555-13606055 GCA_029783475.1 Metacarcinus magister
CTACATCATAAGCCATACTTTGGCCATCCCTTACCATTCATGTCATGTCATGTATTTGAAGATGATATACTATATGTCACTTTCAGTTTGAGGTTGAAATAAAAGCGGGACACAACTGGCGCCTAGAAGCTAGTGGAACATATAATGACCACTCAACCCTCTTGGAGCAGCTGCACAACCTTCAGCTGGACCTTCATCTCCCAACCTATGGCCTTACAAGGATCAACACAACAATCCACTCCAACAACCACCGCATGAGCCTTGACACGCATGTGAGTAGTATAACATGGAATATTGACAATATTGGTATTTATAATATAAAGGAATAACAACTCATCAATGTAGAAAGTAAAAATTGCAAATATTTGGATGAAATATTTTTTTTTTATCTTTTAGGTCTTAATAAATGATGGGAGGAAATATGAGATGATGATTGCCTACGAACGGAGGTTAGATCACATGCAAGCCCAAGAATATGTTCTACATTTTGAGCTTCAAATGCCCAACCAGCTCTACATCCTTAACAGTGCCATCAGTTTTGGTACCGTTATTACATTCACAAGTGAATTGCACCTTGACAGGTAAGATTAAGATCAAAATACAGTAATACATTGTTAGAAATTGAATATAAGTAACATTAATTGGTATGCAGAAGCAAAAGACCTGCTCCAGAGCAGGTGGTGCTAAGAATCTCTGGCTTCAGACAGGCCACAATTGGAACTTGGACCTTGGCACTTATCATGTTAATACACTAGCTAGTGAATGTAGTCTTGAAGTGTCATACAAAGTAGAAGACATTATGTTCTTGGATGCAGTTTGCACAGATGCGTTTTGTTGAAGGACAGTTTATACGGGTATAGTCAGTGAGGCACAGAGGGGGCAGCGTGCAGTGGATTTACAGATCGTTGGAAAACAGCAAAACACCTACTGTTGCAGCAACCAAATTCTGCTGGGAAGCGTCAGATGTAGCTGTTTCGACAGTAGAGCGTCCAGTGAGAGGTGTAGAGTTGCTAGAAGAATCTTCGGCTTCAGATGAAGTACCACACAAGAAAGTCGTAGAGACACTGGTGTTTCTCCGTTCGCCACCCATTCTTGCTTTACAAACTTTTTTTTGTCGCTTCTTATCGCGGGGTTATGGAACACCAATAAGTTTTCTACACTTTTTATTATTAAAATTAACATAACTTCATCACTTGTTTGACACGTCAATTCATCAAAATTGCCTCCATTTCATAACAATCAATTCATCATAATCGCTTCTATCTTTAATATAAGTTACATCATGTAATACACATATTCATATCACAAAAACGATCTTCAACACGTTAATAGCTTCAGCGTAGGTCTTGCAGTCTGAGATATAGTTGTAGACTAAAGGGAAAGACGTGGTTGATCAGCAATTTGAGATTGTCAACAGGGTCGCCAGTGCTCCCACTCGGCTGGTGTCGTGTCTTGAGACCCATCGAAACGGTCTGGTCTGAGTTATCAGTTGAGCTTGCTGTTACTATCTTCCCTATTATTCAGTGTCTCCATTGTTTATATCCAAATATGAGGTTTGTCTTTTGCTCTGAATCACGTGCTTACTTGATTAACACGAATCGAGGCTTTGATTCGTGTATCATGTATTCTCTGTATCGAATCACGTGTTTGCTTTATACGAATCGAAGCCTCGATTCCGATATTGAATATTATCTGTATCAAATCACGCCATGACTGACTTGACAATAATGTCATGAAACAATCGCCCTACATCATCCGACTGGTTTTTTTTTTTTTTTTTACTCTTTTCTTATATATGTATTCTTTTAAACTAAATGTTCCTAGATTATAGTTCAATTTCTTTTCTTGAAGTCTTAATATTACAATATAGGTTTTGTTTTTATTATTTCAGTTATACATTATATATGTTTTAAATCATAAATTCTAAAGATTTTAGCGACTTGATGACTTGTTCTTCTATGTACAATATTTCAATGGCCTCCATGAATACATTTTTCTCTTGTTTTTCATTTGTTCTTCAATGTATTAAGAATAACCACTGTCAGTAGAAAAAAATAAATTATTATTATCATTACTATCCTCTAGCTGATTTTGTAGTTGTTATCAGCTGCATAAGGTATTTTTACCACTTACTTGTACCATTCATTTTAGAAATAAAAGATTATAACTAGGATGATGACAATGAATACTTTTGTCAACAGACAACGTGACATCCATGTTAGTGTGACAGCAGATATTCTACAGGCAAGAAAAACTGGTGTTCAAGTCCTCTTAAAGTGGAATGCTAACAGGTATTAGTTACATCACGTGTGTGTGCTCATATTCACCAATTTGTTGTGGTGAAATGTTGAAAATGCTATTGATTTCCTACGAATGTGCTTGATTTGAGAGATATACATTTCTATGATAGAAAAGTCCATTTATTTTGCAATAAGGATTTCAGTGTAATGTCTTTCAACAGGGACCCCAATCAAAAGATGCTGATTGAGATGCTGTATGT
>JAPQNM010000049.1:13608555-13648555 GCA_029783475.1 Metacarcinus magister
ACTGAAAATCATCCATTGCTTCCTACCCACACACTCCTTTCAAAACATCAGTTCCCTTCAACCTTCTATTCCTACTGCCTCATTTATTCCAACACTCCTTTCCATTGTTAAAGGGATATTTTCTCTTACAACATCATCTTCCCTTGTATATCCTGTCTTCTCAGCTCCTCCCCTTTTCTCCACATCAGCAAACCATCTAAGGATGTTGTGTTTGACCATCTCTACCACTCCACAATTTATTCTTTTATCTTTATTTATTTAATCTCTCTCTCTCTCTCTCTCTCTCTCTCTCTATATATATATATATATATAATCTTATTTATTTATCTTTTTAATCTTTGGCCTATGGCACCTGTAGGTAATTTCCTTCACGGTTCTGATGCCCTGTAGGAATTTTATGAGGGCCGTGATGTCGATGGTTGACCCTTGCCCGTTAGTGGTGCAGGCAGTATTTTTTAAGTGACGCCTGTGGAGAATTATGCCGCCCCTTGAAGTCCCCAATGCAATTGCAGATGAAGACAGGGTTGACAATCAGCATGTGGGTTTCTTCGGCCACTTGACGATAGCTTGAAAAAATGGACAAGCTCCGACGGGATTCGAACTCGGGACATCAACCTCTCCACTCCCGTGCTATGACCACTCAGCCACTAACTCCCCAATAGGCGGCTCCAACCTCTTGCCGCCAACCCAAATTGCCAACTCGAGATCCCCTAATTTCTCTCACAATTTAATGAACATGTGAACAGCTCTTTTGCTGATACTATATGAAATCTGAGTGATTGAATAGATGAACAATAATTCAAAGATATATATTTACCTTACTAGAACGTTAATATAGTTTTTGTTTATCTTATATGTACAGTCGTCCAAAGAGTTGGTGGCGCCTCTTACGGAGATTTTCGTTCAAAAATTAGATTGTGGCAACCTTAAAAAATGGAAGGAAATATCCTTAAAACTTGTCAGGAATGTCACCATATTCGTGAATTGTTACTGTAAATGAACTAAAAAAAAATTACAATTGATAATTAAATTTATTTGTTGAGAAACAACGATCTAATCATAATATTTCATTAAGATTTGTCGAAGCATTTTGACATCAAGGTTTTCGCTCACAGAGAAATTCAGTCAAAAGAAATTAATTTGTAGAAGTAAAATTTATACATGCATAAGACTATGTATTTATGATGATCTTAAATATAAAGCAAAATACAACTCAAAAAAATGTGGATGAATTGTTTAAACATTCTTCATTAAGAATTATGATAATATAAAATCTACATTTAAACTCTCGCTTGACCATGACGTCATCGGGCAGGACGTTCCTTAAGATATTGGCAATAGGCTATTTAACGTAATAAGATATCATTATTACTCATAGTCTTCACATAACGGTCAGTAATAGGCAATAATTAGTATATTTTAAAATACCTTGCAATGTGTTATGATTAATATATCTTTGAATAATGATAATAATAATATTATAATTAATATATCTTTATATAATGATAATAATAATGTTATAATCAATATATGATGAAAATAATGGTAGTAGGTTATAATCTATATATCTTTAAATAATAATAATAGGCTGTAATTAATATATCGTCTCTAAATTATAATATTATAATGCTCAACCGTTGGCGCATGATGACTATAAGCTAAATAATATTTGAGTTATAGCAATAAATTCTTCATATTTCTTCCATTTTCTTTGAAGACGAAAAACTGAAAAAAATGTTTTTAAGGATGGCTTAAGTAAAAAGATACTGAATCTTATAAAATTTGCAAATACAATAGTTTTATTTCGTTCTAGAATTTTTTAGATGAAAAGAAATACTTTTTGCCACCAATACAAATATGATGTATGCAATTTTAAGGCATATTGTTGTCAAATGATGTGTAAAATTAGGTGATATCAATTAATGCCGAAAATATGAAAGCCTCTGTTATAGGTCTTTTTTTTTTTGCACAAACGAATGAAAATAATTAATAAGGGCGATCAAAAAATCTATAAATTGGTAAATAATCGTTTTATTGCGCCGAGGTACCACTCAGAGTGCGTTAATAGTGTAATTATAGGGAAATATCGGTTATGATATTGCCCTAAAACGAAACATGGCGGGTTTTCCCCGGCCATCAGCCATGGCATAGGCTATTAGGCCATTTAAGTTTAAATTTAAATTTATATTTTTATACATAGAAATGACAATATACTTTCATACAATTTCAGTCACGCATCATGTACACACATTCATACTTGGGAGCCTGAACCTAAAGCAAAAACTAAAGTCATTAGTCATGGGAGGTGAGGGACAAAAAATGGTACATACATACAATGGGGGAGGATACGTACGAATACGTATTTAAAGTAAACATGGGGAATAATTGACATTCACGCCAGACACATAATACATACAATCATTCATATCAAAACATATTTATTACAAAAAAAAAGTGCAGTATATACAAAGTGGTAAAATAACAATAAACATTGGAATATACAAGTAAGTCATAACTCTTTGATTAAATTGGTCTCGGCCAGGAAAATCATCAGGCTATCGACCACATCCGGATGCTGGTCACCCAGAAGGGTGGTCTGCGTCATCGGAAGGCGGCGGGCCTCACAGAAGGCTGCGAGGGACCGTCGCACCTCCCGATAACGCACACAGTGAAGCAGGATGTGGTCGATAGAGAGGGTAGTATGGCAGGTGATGCATTGGGGTGGGAAGGCGTGGGCGATGTGGGAGAGCATGTGGGTGGCTAGGGTGCAGCCCATCCTGAGGCGTGCGAGGACCACCTCCTGACGCCTTGTGGGGCGGTTGGAGGAAGCCCACTCGCCCAGGATGGGTTTTACTGTGTGAAGATGGAGGTTGTCCCAGTGACTTTGCCACAGGAGGAAAACTGATGATTTTGCAGCCGAGAGACATGACTGCAGATCTCGACGGAGGTTCCACGCTCCCTCGAGCTCTGCAGTGGACCTAGCCAGCATGTCAGCCTGCTCATTCCCGTAAATACGCGAATGACCAGGCACCCAATACAAAGAGAAAGACTTACGGCGTGAATTTAGCTTATTAATAATGTTGCCTTGGATTTCATTGGCATCCGTGCGCCCGGACTCTATCGCCTGAAGGGCTGACATAGAGTCCGTGAATATGACAATTACGTTATGATTTGAATTTAGTGCATAATCTATGGCTTTATCAATAGCAAAAAGTTCTGAGGAAAACACCGATGTATGGGAAGGTAGTCGGAACCTGAGGGCACATTCACACGACCAAACACTAGCACCCACACATTCACTCGACTTGGAGCCGTCAGTGTAAAGGTAGAGGGAGGGAGGGAGGCTAGCTACGAGAGCCCGGAAGTGATGACATATCTCCACTTCGGTCGTGGCAGGCTTGTGTTGGGGAAGCCATTTTGTAGCGATGGTGGCTTTGGGCTCCCAAGGGGCTTTTGTTGGTTGCACAAGCTGGTCAACACCGTCAAGGTCCACTTCACACTCCTGGCATATAGTGTGAAGTCGGACAGCTAGTGGACGGTGTCGACCAGTGTGGAGGTGGTGGTGCTGTTTGATTACAGTAGCTGCCATGAGACCGAGTGGAGTCTTCCGGGCCGTTGACAGGCCGTATGCCAGTAGTAGGCCGTCACGTCGCACACTCAGTGGTGGTATATTTGCCTCCACCTCCAAACGCCCCACGCGTGTACACCGCAGGGCTCCAAGACACATTCGCAGACATACATTCTGAAAAACATCCAGCCTCCTCAGTGTTGCGTCCGACGCAGACCCATACACCGGTGAGCCATAGTCTAAGTGAGAACGAATTAAGGACTTGTACACCATTAATAAAGATTTTCTGTCTGCTCCCCATGAAGTACCTGATAGGTATTTTAGGACATTGACTTTTTTATGGCAACGAACTAACAAATTATTTACATGTGTTTTCCAATTGAGTTTGCTGTCAAAATGCAGACCCAAGAATTTAACTGAATTTTGAAATGGTATCGGTTGGCCTTGAAGAGAAATATGCAAAGCAGGAATTTTACGTTGAGTGAAAACTACACCGATACACTTTGGAATAGAAAACTTAAATCCCCACAGAGAGGCCCACTGTTGGACGGAGTCAAGAGCAATTTGAATCCGTCCAGCCGAGAACTGCGCGTTTGGCGACGAATGCCATAACGCACAGTCGTCAGCGTAGAGCGAGTATTTAAGATTTCTTGGGACAGGAGTTGATGACAGAATATCATTAATCATAACACAAAATAAAGTAGGACTAAGAACACTACCCTGTGGCACCCCATTTTCCTGGACATAAATGTCCTAGAATACGTTACAGGGAAGCTTGACAGAGAAAGTTCTGTCCTGTAAGAAATTATAAACAAAAATAGGTAAATTACCTCTTAAACCGTGAGCATGGAGTTTCATGAGGATACCGTGTCGCCATGTCATGTCGAAGGCTTTGTGAATGTCCAAGAACACTCCTATCATGAATTCATTTTTGGCAAAAGCCTCTGAAATACAATGCTCCAGGTGCATTAAGTGGTCCATCGTGCTTCGGTATTTACGAAAGCCCGATTGTTGACCACTTAACACACCTTTTGCTTCTAAAACAAAAAGCAGCCTTTTGTTAATCATACGTTCCATGACCTTACAGAGACAACTCGTGAGCGCAATAGGACGAAACGCATTGGAGTCCGTAAGGCGACCAGTCTTTTTGGGTATTGGGATAACGTGAGCAAAATGCCAAGATTGGGGGAAAGTATGAGTGGTCCAGATTCTATTGTAAAGGGAGAGTAGTTTAATGAGTGAACTAGGGCCGAGATTTTGGAGCATACTGTAAGATATTTGATATGGACCAGGACTGGAGCCTTTACAGGATTTCAGGGCAAGGAGGAGTTCATCCGGCGTAAACTCTGAGTTGTAGTCAGTGTTTACGCCTCCTGTGGCAAAGTTTGGGACAGTTTGTTCTGCTGCCTCCTTCTGGGGAAGGAAGGCAGGGTGAAACGAGGCGGAGCTACTCGCCTGCTTAAATTGCCGGGCTATGACATTGGCAATGGCTGGGGGGGTGTCTGTCACATCCCCGTTGTTGATGAGTGTGGTTATTGGGGTTGTGGTTTTTTTCCCGCTAAGGACATGGACCGTGTTCCAGACCTGTCCTAGCGGGGTTGTGCGGTTTACAGATGAAGTATACTCTCTGAAAGAGCCCCTCTTAGCTTGAAGGATGACTTTCCTTGCCTGAGCCCTTGCCTTTTTATAGGCCATGAAATTAGCTTGACTGGGCTGCTGGCTGAAATACCTGTATCGCCTATTACGCTCACGAAGTGCTTGTCGGCAATCCGTTGCCCACCAAGGAACTCCATGCTTTGTGTGAATTGTAGAAGTTTTCGGAATACATGCCTCAGCGGCGTGTAAAATGGATTGTGTTGCGTTACTAACCATTGTGTCAGTGTCCTCGCCAGATATATCCACATCGGCGATCACACGGAAGGTTGCCCAATCTGCTCTTTTAAAATTAAATTTATGTGGAGGAGGGGTAGTGGCAACGTCGCATGCATAAGAAATGCAGATTGGTAGGTGGTCACTTCCGTGTGAGTCGTCGCTGACATTCCAAGAGAAGTCAGGGAACATATTTGCCGAGGCCAATGACAGGTCAATGGCAGTCGCGTTACCAGTCCGATCGTCTACACGAGTCGCACAACCATCGTTCAGAAGACAGAGGTTTGTCTGTAGGAGAATGTTAACAATCTGTTCCCCGCGTACACTTGACACCTCACTGCCCCATTGCTGATGATGGGCGTTAAAGTCGCCCAAAACCAGCTTCTTGCCTGGAAGCTGGTGAAATAACGACCTTAAGTCATCATCAGCAATAGGCGTATTGGGAGGCAAGTAGAGAGAACAGATAGCCAGATACGTGCCATTGAATTTCACTCTGCACGCGACTGCCTCCAGAGTGGTATCCAACGTCACTTCTGTGTGTGATAGTGTTTTATGTGTGTAAACGGCCACGCCGTGACCGTCGTGTCTTCTATACGCATGGTAGTGTTTTAGTACTGAAGGATCAGGATGATCCTCCAGCATCGTCTCTTGTAGGCAAATAACGGACGGCCTGTGTAAGTTCACTAAAAGTGACAAATATGGAAGTTTATTCCGAATACTTCTACAGTTCCACTGTAAAACGTTGAACGTAATGATTTAAGAGTTATGGGAGCGGCCGTGGTTCTTAGTTTTTTTGCGCTCGGAGGCGCTAGCCGGGGACCTCTCTCGGCTCTTGCCAGAGGAGATCTGCATGGCTTCCTCTATGGTTAACTCCCCGGAGCTGGTCGAGAGGGAGCGAGCGTGAGAGCCCCTCCTTGAAGGCGCGGGAGCCGCGAGGACATGAGAAGAGGAATTGCGTTCTAAAGTGGTATAATTACATTTATTATTATCCTTGGCGTTCTTTCCTTTCTTTGGTGGAGTGGTAGAGACAGCAGAGGCATATTTGGTTGTAGTGGAGGAGGAGGATGAGGTGGAGGTGGAGGTGGAGGAAGAGGAGGGGGAGGAGGATGTGGCAGGTGTGATTGTGTTTTTGGTAGTAGGTGTTGGAAGAGCAGATGAGGTTTTCGTAGGAAGGGAAACAGCTGGGGCAGGTGCAGCAGGCAGAGGCTCAGTCTGAATCGAAACAGACTTCATCACTGGACGCATCTGTACGCTTGCCGCGTATGAAACGCCTGGAGAAGGCGCAACGTGCGTCTCCTTCACTCGCTTCCTCGCGTCAAAGTACGAGATGCCTTCGACTGCCTTAACGGTACAGACCTCTTTCTCCAGCTTCCAAGCAGGACAATCCCGCGAGAAAGTAGAGTGAGCTTCTGAACAGTTACGACACTTCTCTACCAATGACAAACACTGTTCTGACGAATGACCCTCGCAAGCACACTTACCACAGAAAGAGTGAACAGAACGACAAGCATTTCCGTGATGGCCATAGAGCTGACATTTGAAGCACCGAAGAGGGTTTGGAATATAGGGACGAACGGGAACCCGCTCGTATCCTACATCCACTCTGTCGGGCAACTTGGCAACAGCAAAAGTTAAAGTGACTGAAGCAGTGTTCCTTCTCGCACCGTCAACGAATTTAGTGATCTTTCTAGCCCCAATAACGCCCTGGTCATGCATGTTATCAACGATTTCATCTTCCGTCATATCCGCAAAGTCGCGATGGGAGGCAACCCCCCGACACGAGTTCATGGATACTGGGATCGAAGCTTCAATCTCAATATCATGCATGCGTCGTAGCTTCATTAGGGAAGTGACTTGTTTTGCGTTAAATGTTTCAACTAACAGATCTCCGCTTGCAAGTTTTTTAACATTGGCAACAGTACCAATATTTACATCGATAACTTTTTTGATGATGAAAGAATTTACATTTGATAGTCGGGTCTGTGTCTTGGATTTGAGTGTAACAAATCTCGCTTGGTCAGGGGTGATGGGGCGTGTGGTTGTCGGGGGTGGTCGGTCAGGACCCTCCCTCCCCCTGGAGGGGGGAGGGGGGGAGGCGGCCTCAGCCATGGGGTACACCCCCCTCCTACAGGAGGGGAGCGGGACACAAGCAGGAGGACGCCAGGGAGGAGTTTCCTAGAGTCAGATTGTCTTGCCAAACCACTCTAGGGGGGCCGATTGGTGTTAATTCACCCCAAAAGCACGCTCACTGAGGCGGACACTCCGTCGGTGAGAGAGGAAAGACAATCTGACAACCTGCCAACAGACACTTACTGTTGTCACTAAGGTGAGGACAATGAGGTAACAAAACTCAGTACATGGGTAGAGGGACACCTATATTTATTTAGCTAACCTAGACGTGAGGGGCCGTCAAAATATAATAACCACCCGAAGGTGAAAGACAAGGGCAGCAGGACGACGTGTACTTCGTACCGTGTCTGGGCTCAGTCTGCCCCAACATGGCTTTTGGCCATCAGCCATGGCATAGGCTATTAGGCCATTTAAGTTTAAATTAAAATTTTTATTTTTGTGTTTATTTTATTAATTTTAATTGATTTAATTTTTATTTGTTTATTTATTTATATATCTGTTTATTTTATTTTATTTAATTATTGATTTTTTTTATTAATTTTATATTTTTATACATAGAAATGACAATATACTTTCATACAATTTCAGTCACGCATCATGTACACACATTCATACTTGGGAGCCTGAACCTAAAGCAAAAACTAAAGTCATTAGTCATGGGAGGTGAGGGACAAAAAATGGTACATACATACAATGGGGGAGGATACGTACGAATACATATTTAAAGTAAACATGGGGAATAATTGACATTCACGCCAGACACATAATACATACAATCATTCATATCAAAACATATTTATTACAAAAAAAAAGTGCAGTATATACATAGTGGTAAAATAACAATAAACATTGGAATATACAAGTAAGTCAAACTCTTTGATTAAATTGGTCTCGGCCAGGAAAATCATCAGGCTATCGACCACATCCGGATGCTGGTCACCCAGAAGGGTGGTCTGCGTCATCGGAAGGCGGCGGGCCTCACAGAAGGCTGTGAGGGACCGTCGCGCCTCCCGATAACGCACACAGTGAAGCAGGATGTGGTCGATAGAGAGGGTAGTATGGCAGGTGAGGCATTGGGGTGGGAAGGCGTGTCCCAGTGACTTTGCCACAGGAGAAAAACTGATGATTTTGCAGCCGAGAGACATGACTGCAGATCTCGACGGAGGTTCCACGCTCCCTCGAGCTCTGCAGTGGACCTAGCCAGCATGTCAGCCTGCTCATTCCCGTAAATACGCGAATGACCAGGCACCCAATACAAAGAGAAAGACTTACGGCGTGAATTTAGCTTATTAATAATGTTGCCTTGGATTTCATTGGCATCCGTGCGCCCGGACTCTATCGCCTGAAGGGCTGACATAGAGTCCGTGAATATGACAATTACGTTATGATTTGAATTTAGTGCATAATCTATGGCTTTATCAATAGCAAAAAGTTCTGAGGAAAACACCGATGTATGGGAAGGTAGTCGGAACCTGAGGCCAACATGGCGGCCGGCGAGCGTCAGTTATATTAAGATCAGTGGGTGCAGTTGCCAGATGTCGCCAAAACGAAACAATCTGAATTATACGCCACCACTTCTTTGGACGACTGTACATGAACTTAAGTGTCTTTTATACAAACAGTAGTAGTGTAATAAATAAAATAGACACACTTAGAGATATCGCATGTGTAGAAAAGTTAGATATTATAGGTATTACAGAAACTTGGTTAGATATTGCAGGCAAACATTTCTCATCTGAAGTAGGAATAGATGGGTACACTTTTTTTTTTCTCATGGATAGAGAAGGGAGAAGAGGGGGAGGTGTAGCACTATACGTTAGAAACACATTAAATAGCTATGTCAATACCACTATAAAAACAGATAGGAATACGGAATCATTATGGATTGACACTATTATAGGAGGGAAAAAGTTTTTTGTAGGGATTATATATAGACCTCCGGATTTAGACGAAGCAGCTAGTGCACCCTTGATGCAAGAGCTTGCAAGGGCATCTAGGTATAATAATGTGTGCATTATGGGGGACTTTAATTATAGAAGAATAGACTGGGATAGTATGAATGGAGACGGGAGCTCGGAGGAATTCTTAAATGTCGTCCAGGATGGTTTTTTTCATACAACTTGTAAGGGAACCAACGAGACAGGGAAATATTTTAGATCTGGTCTTCACGAATTATGAAACTTTGGTCAGTCAGGTTGAGATAGGAGCGAGATTTGATGTTAGTAACCACCATGAAATTAGATTCAAGATTAATGCAAAGAGAGAGGTAGAACAAAACACTGCTTTAGTACCAGATTTTAGAAAAGCCAATTACCAGGGCCTCAGACACCACCTCCAGAGTATAGATAGGGAGGGAATGGGAGTAGGCAGAGAGGAGGATCAAAACATTGAGGTAGGATTGCATTAAGATAGCATAGTTAGGGAAATTCATACAGGGCAAGAACAGTATACCTAAGAGTAGGATTAGGTCAAATAGAAATTATCCAAAATGGATGAATAGCAGCATTAGAAGGGAAATTGGATTAAAAAGAGGACTCTATAGGCAAAATAAAAGGGAGAAGTACAGGTAGTAGGGCAGTATAATGACCTAACTAGGAAAGTTAAAAAGAATATTAGGACCGCAAAGAGGAATTATGAGCTTAGGATAGCTAGAGATGCCCAGAAGGATCTAAAGAGATTCTATCAGCTGTACAAGGCTAAAACAAAGAAAAGAATAGGACCTCTTAAAGGAATGGATAGCAGCTTGATAGAAAATGGTGAGGAAATTAGTAAGGAATTAAATAAATTATTCTTGTCCGTATTTTCTCAAGAAGAGTTGGGTAGGGAACTGGAGCCAGTACAGATCTTTAGGGGACAAGAGGTTGATAAATTAAGCGAAATAGTCATAAGTAGGGAAGTAGTTAGTAGGGAAACAGATAGACTTAAAAAGACTAAATCTCCAGAACCGGACAACATTTTTCCGAGGATTCTTAGGACTCGTTGAACCCATTGCGATGATTTTTATAACATCCTTAGACACAGGAGTAGTACCTAGGCTATGAAGGCAGGCAAATGTAGTTCCTATATTCAAGAAAGGAGATAAGGCAGAAAGTAGTAACTACCACCTAATTAGTTTAACATCAGTGGTAGGCAAGATGTTAGAAACTATCATAGCAAGAACAATTAGAAAACATTTAGATGATCACAAGCTAAATAGACATAGTCAACATGGTTTTAGCAAGGGGAAGTCCTGCTTGACAAATTTATTATCCTTCTATAGGAAAGTATTTGAAACCATAGATAAGGGGGACGAGTATGATATTGTTTATTTGGACTTCAGTAAAGCCTTTGACAGAGTACCCCATAGGAGACTGTTAAGTAAAGTCAAGGCTCATGGCATTGGTGGGAAGGTACTAGAGTGGATTAGGGGATGGCTTACTAGTAGAGAACAGAGGGTACAGATTAATGGGAAGAAATCAGAATGGTGTAATGTCACTAGGATCGTTGTTATTCATAATCTATATAAATGACTTAGAGACAGGAATAAACAGTGATATCAGTAAATTTGCCGATGACACAAAGATAGGAAGACCGGAAAAGAATTTAGATGATGCTAGGATGCTGCAGGATGACTTAAATAGGCTGTACGAGTGGTCAGAGAAATGGCAGATGCAGTTTAAGTTAACAAGTGTAGCATTATGAGCGTAGGTAAAGGTAATAGGCCTGTAGATTACACATTAAATGACAATACCTTAGGAAGGTAATATAGTGTGAGAGACTTGGGAGTTCAAGTAAGCAGTGACTTGCGCCCCAGAGAACAGTGTACGTATTATAGCTAGAAATATGGCCAACAAGATACTGGGATTTATTAGTAGGTGTGTGACAAATTAGAGTTCTGAGGTCCTTCTGAGGTTGTATTTAGCGCTAGTTAGATCCCACCTAGAATATGCAGCTCAATTTTGGTCCCCTTTTGGTTCCTTGGAGGCAGTCCAGAGAAGAATGACCAAGATGATTCAGGGGCTGAGAAATTTACCCTACAAAGATAGGTTAAAACGTCTAAATCTCCACTCCCTAGAGAGAAGGAGGGCAAAAGGTGTTATGATTGAAGTTTTCAAATGGGTAAAAGGAATTAATAAGGGAAACACTGATCAGGTTTTAGAATTTAGTAGTCAGGATAGGACACGTGGAAATGGGTACAAGCTAGAAAAACTTAGATTCAGGACAGACATAGGTAGATATTGGTTCACTAACAGAGTCGTGAACGATTGGAATAGGCTGGGTAGACACGTAGTAAGTGCTGAGTCAATAGGTAGCTTTAAAAGACGGTTGGATCAGAGTATGGATAGGGATGACAGGTGAGATGACTAAATATTGGATTATTCCAAGGGTGGGGGACAAGGAGCTGCCTCTTGTAGGTCATTAACTGGTCTCTTGCAGTCTCCTCATTTCTTATGTTCTTATGATAAAAAAATCTAATAGCAAAGCCCCCAAGAATCTAGCTTGATAACATACCCATGATATGCATCCCTATGAATAAAAAAATAACTAATTTTACAGGTGTGAAAAAGAAACATGCAAAAAATTGACATGAGAAAATAAAGCTGATAACAGGAAACTGTTTTATATGTAACTAGAAAGAAAACAAACATGAGATATGATAAAGATAATGAGAAAATACAAGTTATCTGTATAAATGGATGGTAGGAAAACATGAGTGATAATAGAGATGATCACAGGAAACTGTTAACATTGTAACTCAAAGTGAAATTAAATTAAATGAAACACTAAAGAAAGTTACACGAAACTGTTTACTGTGTATTTGGAAAGGCACATCCCACTGCATGACAGGTGGGATGGCTAAATATTGGATTATTCCAAGGGTGGGGGACAAAGAGCTGCCACGTGTAGGTTATTAACTGGCCTCTTGCAGTCTCCTCATTTCTTATGTTCTCTCTCTCTCTCTCTCTCTCTCTCTCTCTCTCTCTCTCTCTCTCTCTCTCTCTCTCTCTCTCTCTCTCTCTCTTTCTTTCTCTCTCACGCCAAGGACTGGAGAGAGAGAGAGAGAGAGAGAGAGAGAGAGAGAGAGAGAGAGAGAGAGAGAGAGAGAGAGAGAGAGAGAGAGAGAGAGAGAGAGAGAGATATAATAAATATGAAGTACAGTCGTCCACAGAAGTGGTGGCGCTTCTTACGGAGATTTTCGTTCAAAAATTGGATTATGGCAACCCTAACAAATGAAAGGAAATATCCTTATAACTTGTCAGGAATGTCACTATATTCGTGAATTGTTACTGTAAATGAACTAAAAAAAAATTACAATTGCTAATTAAATCTATTTGTTGAGAAACAACCATCTAATCATGATATTTCATTAAGACTTGTCGAAGCATTTTGACATCGAGGTTTTCGCTCACAGAGAAATTCAGTCAAATGAAATTCTTTTGTAGAAGTAAAATTTATCTATGCATAAGACTATGTATTTAAGATGATCTTAAATATCAAGCAAAATACAACTCAAAAAAATATGTATGAATTGTTTAAACATTCTCCATTAAGAATTATGATGATATAAAATCTACATTTAAACTCTCGCTTGACCATGACGTCATCGGGCAGGACGTTCCTTAAGATATTGGCAATAGGCTATTTAACGTAATAAGATATAATTATTATTCATAGTCTTCACATAACGGTCAGTAATAGGCAATAATTAGTATATTTTAAAATACCTTGCAATATGTTATGATTAATATATCTTTGAATAATGATAATAATAATATTATAATTAATATATCTTTATATAATGATAATAATAATGTTATAATCAATATATCCTTATATAATGAAAATACTGGTAATAGGTTATAATCTATATATCTTTAAATAATAATAATATGCTGTAATTAATATATCGTCTCTAAATTGTGATATTATAATGCTCAACCGTTGGCGCATGATGAATATAATCTAAATAATATTTGAGTTATAGCAATAAATTCTTCATATTTCTTCCATTTTCTTTGACGAAAAACAGAAAAAAAAATTTTTAAGGATGGCTTAAGTAAAAAGATACTGAATCTTAGAAAATTTTAAAATACAATAGTTTTATTTCGTTCTAGAATTTTTTAGATGAAAAGAAATACTTTTTGCCACCAATACAAATATGATGTATGCAATTTTAAGGCATATTGTTGTCAAATGATGTGTAAAATTAGGTGATATCAATTAATGCTGGAAACATGAAAGCCTCTGTTTTGGTCTTTTTTTTGCACAAACGAATGAAAATTATTAATAAGAGCGATCAAAATATCTATAAATTGGTAAGTAATCGTTTTATTGCGCCGAGGTACCACTCAGAGTACGTTAATAGTGTAATTATAAGGAAATATCGGTTATGATATTGCCCTAAAACGAAAAAACATGGCGGCCGGCGAACGTCACTTATATTAGGTGCAGTTGCCAGATGTCGCCAAAACGAAACAATCTGAATTATACGGCACCACTTCCTGTACATACTATACGGTATTATTTTACAAAACACGCAAACTGTGCGACAAGAAAAACTAGTTCAGTAATAGGAAGTACACATTTTTCTAAGACATTTTTCTTCTATGCATTTTCCGTCGCAAATTCTTAGTTAGTGAGATATTCAATGTTTTCTTTGAGAACTTGTCTTCGAAAAATAAAGTTTAGTTGGGTTTAAACAAGGTTATTTAACCGTGTTTAAACCCAACTAAACTTTATTTTTTGAAAAGAAGGTCTCACAATAAACATTGAATATCTCACTTATAGCTAAGAATTTGCGACGGAAAATGCAAAGAAAAAAAATGTCATAGAAAAATGTGTACTTCCTATTACTGAAATAGTTTTTCTTGTCACATAGTTTGCGTGTTTATTAAAATTTTACCTATTATACATCTTGTACTCAACACATATGTCAAGGTTTCAGGCGGTGCTCGTCATTATTTAGCTCACAAAGACCGCACGGCGTAGCAGGAGTGCTGCTTTGTTGTGTTTACAGTTTTTTTTTTTTATTATTTACCTTCGATTATAGTAGGCTATAGTTTACTTACCTCATTATCTTTATTTAATGAATAAATAAACTCAATGACTACTGATAAAAAGGGACACGAGGCGGGAGACCAGATACTGTTAGCTAGCAGTGCATCAAAGACTGTTAAGAGAACATAAGAACATAAGAAATGAGGAGACTGCAAGAGGCCAGTTAATGACCTACACGAGGCAGCTCCTTGCCCCCCACCCTTGGAATAATCCAATATTTAGCCATCCCACCTGTCATTCCTATCCATACTCTGATCCAACCGTCTTTTAAAGCTATCTATTGACTCAGCACTTACTACGTGTCTACCCAGCCTATTCCAATCGTTCACCACTCTGTTAGTGAACCAATATCTACCTATGTCTGTCCTGAATCTAAGTTTTTCTAGCTTGTACCCATTTCCACGTGTTCTATCCTGACTACTAAATTCTAAAACCTGATCAATGTTACCCTTATTAATTCCTTTTACCCATTTGAAAACCTCAATCAAATCCCCTCTTGCCCTCCTTCTCTCTAGGGAGTGGAGATTAAGACGTTTTAACCTATCTTTGTAGGGTAAATTTCTCAGCCCCTGAATCATCTTGGTCATTCTTCTCTGGACTGCCTCCAAGGAGCCTATATCTTTCCTATAATAAGGGGACCAAAACTGAGCTGCATAATCTAAGTGGGGTCTTACTAGCGCTAAATACAACCTCAGAATGACCTCAGAACTCCTATTTGTCACACACCTACTAATAAATCCCATTATCTTGTTGGCTCTATTTCTAGCTATAATACACTGTTCCCTGGGGCGCAAGTCACTGCTTATTTGAACTCCTAAGTCCCTCACACTATATGACTTTCCTAAGGTATTGTCATTTAATGTGTAGTCTACAGACCTATTACCTTTACCTACACTCATAATGCTACACTTGTTAACATTAAACTGCATCTGCCATTTCTCTGACCACTCGTACAGCCTATTTAAGTCATCCTGCAGCATCCTAGCATCATCTAAATTCTTTACCGGTCTTCCTATTTTTGTGTCATCGGCAAATTTACTGATATCACTGTTTATTCCTGTCTCTAAGTCATTTATATAGATTATGAATAACAATGGTCCTAGTACTGATCCTTGTGGTACCCCACTAGTGACATTACCCCATTCTGATTTCTTCCCATTAATCTGTACCCTCTGTTCCCTACTAGTAAGCCATCCCCTAATCCACTCTAGTAACTTCCCACCTATGCCATGAGCCTTGACTTTACTTAACAGTCTCCTATGGGGTACTCTGTCAAAGGCTTTACTGAAGTCCAAATAAACTATATCATACTCGTCCCCCTTATCTATGGTTTCAAATACTTTCCTATAGAAGGATAATAAATTTGTCAGGCAGGACTTCCCCTTGCTAAAACCATGTTGACTATGTCTAATTAGCTTGTGTTCATCTAAATGTTTTCTAATTGCCCTTGCTATGATAGCTTCTAACATCTTGCCTACCACTGATGTTAAACTAATTGGGCGGTAGTTACTACTTTCTGCCTTATCTCCTTTCTTGAATATAGGAACTACATTTGCCTGCCTCCATAGCCTAGCTACTACTCCTGTGTCTAGGGATTTTCTAAAAATCATCGCAATGGGTTCAACGAGTTCTTCTCTACATTCCCTAAGAATCCTCGGAAAAATGTCGTCCGGCCCTGGAGATTTAGTCTTTTTAAGTCTATCTATTTCCTTGCTAACTACTTCCCTACTTATGACTATTTCGCATAATTTATCAACCTCTTGTCCCCTAAAGATCTGTACTGGCTCCAGTTCCCTACCCGACTCTTCCTGAGAAAATACGGACAAGAAGTATTTATTTAATTCCTTACTAATTTCCTCACCATTTTCTATCAACCTGCCATCCATTCCTTTAAGAGGTCCTATTCTTTCCTTTGTTTTAGCCTTGTACAGCTGATAGAATCCCTTTGGATCCTTCTGGGCATCTCTAGCTATCCTAACCTCATAATTCCTCTTTGCAGTCCTAATATCCTTTTTAACTTTCCTAGCTAGGTCATTATACTGCCCTACTACCTGTACTTCTCCCCTTTTAATTCTCCTATAGAGTCCCCTTTTTAATCCAATTTCCCTTCTAATGCTGCTATTCATCCATTTTGGATCATTTCTATTTGACCTAATCCTCCTCTTAGGTATATACTGTTCCTGCCCTGTATGAATTTCCCTAACTATGCTATTATAATGTAATTCTACCTCAATGTTTTGATCCTCCACTGGAGTGATGACTCTACCCGCTGCTGCCAGCTGTGATCTCGCGCATGCGCACCTCCACAGCAACTTCCTAACTTAACATTACTTAAAGCAATGTTGTTCTTATTGAATGTTATAATTTTTAAATAATCTGATTTTTTTGTGGCATTTTTTTTACCATGGCATATTCAGATTAATTCAAAACACACCAAAATTTATCAGAAAAAATTGATTTATCCAAAAAACAGATTAGGTTGTCTTCCTAATCTTTACCTTAACTTAACCTAACCATAACATAACCTATTCACTATGAGTGTCTATATACAGGACTGTAATGCAAATAACTATTCATTATGACAGTGTCTAGCTACATACAGGACTGTAATGCAAATAACTATTTCCCCGAGTGGAAAACGTTGTGGGGTCTCCTTACACCCATGCCCCTGTCCACCCAGCAGTGAATGGGTATTAGCCAGGGGTTGTGACCTGCCTTCTGGGGTGGTGACTTGGCACCTGCCTCGGCTAGGTGTGCAAGGGTGCCGATACAAAGGCTATACCCACGATCTGACCAGTATAGTATGGAGTCTGTACAGTGTCTATATACACGACTGTAGTGCAAATAACTATTCTCTATGACAGTATCTATATACACGACCGTAAGGCAAATAACTATTAACTATGACAGTGTCTATATACACGACTGTAATGTAAATAAATATTCACTATGACAGTGGCTAGCCTACAAACATGGCGATTGTTGACATTCTGGATCTGGGTGTGACGTCAGGTGCAGGAGCTCTATAGCTGGACGCTTCAAGCTGCTACACAGCCAACTTCGACCCAGACATGCCTGGCCGTGCATTTACGAAACGGAAGGCCATCTCCTTCGATATAAAGAAGGAAGTTATTACACGGAAAGAGAAAAGAAAGAGAAACACAGCCATAGGACGTGATTTTGGGATATCAGAGTCGAGTGTAAGCACAATTTGGCGCAAAAGAGACGAGATTCATGCATCCATGCATCCCCGTAGGATTAAGGCAAGGAACACCTTTGATGTTTTTTTTTTTAACCATTTATACTTGTTAATACTTGTTAATAATGTGCAGTGTACGTTAATTTCAGGGACAATTTTGGTGACCGATCGACCAATTGTCGTTTTCCCCATAGGCTACATGTATCACATAGAACGATTTCACATAGAACGACGTCTCTATCGACCTATTGGACGTTCTATATGAGACCGAAGTGTGTGTATATATATATATATATATATATATATATATATATATATATATATATATATATATATATATATGGACTGTAGTGAGGGAAATCGATTATTGTGTATAAGTGCTTGTGTGCTGTGGGACTTGCCCCCCAATTCAGAAATTATTACATGAGCTCAGTGTTGGTTAGGTTAGGTTGAGGGTGTCTGGGGGCTTGCCCCTCCCTCTAAGAGGTTATTGCGTGGGTTGAGTTTAGGTTAGGTTAGGTTGAGGGAATCCGGGGGCTGTATTTCCACCGGGTCAGTTAGTTTAGGTTAGGGTTGTGTCGTTGGGGGGATCTGGTTTGGTTATATAAGCTATTTATATTTTTTTTAACTAAATAAAATAGGGTTTTTACCTTAGATTTTTTCTTAGGATGGCCATATATAGCTTATATTTGCTTCCCCCACCTTAAAACCCCCTTTTCCAAGGTATCCCCAAGCTTGTTGGCTAAAGAGGAAAAAAAAAACAAGAATATAGGTGTATTAGCTTAAATTGCAATTTTACCGTTTAGATTGTACATACAAAAGATTTGGAGGTTAAAAAGGAATTTATTTGTACACACATGATATAGTAATTATGTTATCACAGCCTGTTGCACTGACCACGAAAAGACAGGGAGACACACACTTAATCACCATAAGGGGACAAATTTAGGTTATTCTTTAAGAATATTTGTGAGTGTGGCAAAGTTCAAACAACAAGAGACAAGGGTAAGCAGGTTATGGTGGCTCTGCGGCCCAAATTTATCAATGAGTGAACACACCATGACATAGTGTTGCAGTGTGTGACCCCTTGGTGCAACACCCAAAGTACAGCACTCACCTGGGGAATTACTAACTCCCCATATATACTTATAGCCTAGCCTAAGCCACATTGCTACCACATCCTGAGATGCTCTGTGTCTCCCATAAGTGTAGGCACTATTTTGTGAGACACACTCATAGTGAAGGTTGCTGGGACTGCCATTATGGTAGCAATACGCCAACTCACTACTTATATTACTATTTTCATAGTGCTTAATGTTACTTTTAACATAACTGAAGGTGTATTCTGTGCCATGGTCCACTTCGTCATTCTGAAGGTCACTCTGAGCCTTTTCATTAAACTGGATGCCCATATGAGAAGGCACCCATTACCCAGGTGAAGTAGACCCTGGCACCAGTGTCCTCTAGGGTGTAGATGAGATCAAGGCACTTATTTACTACATCATAGTCCATGGTAAAGGTAGATCAGAGTGCATGCACGTTCATAAATGTTTAGTAATCAGAATCATCTCAAAATGAACTTTATTATCATCTTCACTTTGGTGGTAAAGGGTGATATGTTTACCTCACCCAAATTTATGGCTTACTAATGTAGAAAGGGCAGAACGTGTCACTCGTTTATACACCTGTGAATGTTTTTTTTTATACTTTTTTTAAGTTTATAAGTTTATTGCCATACCTTTAGATATAGATTTTATAATTATTTACAAACTTGCATAATTTGCACCAAACATTCAAAATCTGAGGTGCAACTGCTTTATTTCAGAAACGATGGCTGTCCAGGCAGACCATGGTTTTCTTTACAGAAACGATGACTGTCATTTAAAGAGTTAAGCAACAAGCTTTATATGCCTCTTAACGGTTTATTAACATTCATAAACATCATTTCAGATACTTTCGGAATGCTGATCAGATAGAAAGCAAGCTGAAGGCACGATGGCATGAAGGAGAGTTTATAGACTTGCAGCTTATGGCTCAAAAGCAGATACAGGGCAGCAATTTCCGAATAGAAACAAGACTGGATGTGAATTCTTCGTTTGAGGGCCTTGTCAGTGCCAGTACTGGAGTCTGGATTGAGAAAAAATTGGGTGTAATTGACTCAAACTTCAATATACAGGTATATTATAGTAACAATGAATCTAGATCAATATCAGTGTGATCAACGTGACTGTGATGTATTCTTTTCTAAGATTTTATGATAAAGCCTCCCAGTGAGTTGTATGTTATATTACTTTAAAAAAAAAATATTTGGTTTTTATATCTTAATGATTTTTCTTGTTTGGATTAAAGTGGGATAAAGACAGACTGGAAATCAACCTAGAGGGGAAAGATGACAGCTTTGGAGCGGAGACCAGATTTTCACTGTTTGGACAAATACTCACCACCATTGAAGGCTACCGTGAAATGTCCTCTGCTGTTGATTTCATCATTGGATCCAGTAGTACTGATATTCATGCTACAGCAAAATGGGAAGGACACTTTTATAAGATTAAACTGAGTGGTATGTATATTTTTATATTTTAGTCTCCACTACAGTAAAATAACCATATATCTGTCTATCTGTCTTATGCCTGTTACTTAGAACTCCACCCCTCCCTCCCCCAGAAAAAATTGCAATGGCTGAAGAATTTCCATTGATTCCTGTTCTTATATACCTTCCTTGCATGCTGTAATCCTCTCAATCTCCTCACTCCATGTTCCTTCATAAACTCTAATGCTCTGTCTTTCTTTCTCACTAGGGGTCATCCGCTCACCCACCACCTCTACTTACTTGTGTACACTCTCTTTGTTATTTCACTCGCCCTTACACTCCTTCAATATGCAAGAATATACATTATCTATCCCAGGAGTCTTATTAATCTTAAGCTTATCAATTTCTTTGATTACCTTTTCACTTATTACACTGTGGTTCTTAAATCTTTTGTCCTCCCTTCACAATTGAACACCTGGTCTGCATCTGGCAATATTGTCAAGTTCTCCTGCATAGATGCTTATATGAAGTACTCGTTTAAAGCTACGCTCATACCTCACTTTTTTCAACTATCTCAGTATCCCTTTTCAGTGGTCCTATTCTATCCTTGTTTCTGGTCATACATAGTTTTGGATGAAGTAACAAGCAGTACAGGTGGAGAATGTTACTAAATATAATGGTTATGATGGGTAGACTATTGTGTTCTTGTGCAACTTTCTAATGTGTAAAATAAATTTTTTACAGGTTTGATTAATAATATCCATAGCTGTGTTGCATGGATTTTGTATCCTAAATCCTGCATATATTCATGGGCAAAAATACTTAACTTTGCAAATTATCAGAAAGTGCACCTCAAAAGATTTCAAAATAATAGAAATTGATGATCTGACTTTAAGAACAAATTACAATTTTGTATGCGAAACTTTCAACGCATTTTCTGGCATTTCTTTCTTATTTTGGAACATTTTCCCTTTATGTGTAGGGCCGACTTCCTGTGCACTATCATAATATCAGAAATCCTTAACAGAAAGTCAGATTGCCATACTACAGTTTCTATCTAGGGAAGGGACCAGAGATGTCATCGGATCAAACCATTCTATAAGTGATAACATTAACCCATAGATTGCGAGCCACCACTCAGACTGGAGAGCGTGCGAGCCACAGCTCAGGCTGTAGAAACTTCATAATTACGTCATAATTGCGCACCCATGGATGGACTGGGAAACCCCTATTGTGCACTCTACGGGTTAAGAGATATTCTTCTAACTTCTACATTCTATTCGATCTTCTCTGATACCTTACTCTTTTCGGAAGCATCCCCCAAGGGGTTGGCCATTGCAGAAAAACCTATATCTTTTTCTATCTTAATACTCCCTCTTTGCTTGTTCAAGCCTTCCCTCTCAACTAACATCTTTTCTTTCACTCCTTTACCCTATCCATCTCCCAGGTGGCCTTCCTATTGTACAAACCTTTATTTCACTCACAATTTTTTCACACTTTTAATTTTTTTCATCATCTGAATGTGGCTAAGCCATCTCAAACTATTTTTTTTCACCCATTCCACCACTCCACACTACTCCATTTGCACAAGTTCACATGCTGCATCTTTTATACATCCTTTCATTGTTCTCACCCTACCATCTCTCTCACTCCAAAAGCTCCTCTCTAACAGCTCATTTCTACAGCTCACACTTCACTGCTGTCCATGTCTAATTCCAAATGGATGTGGAATAACTTGTATAACTTTCTGTATACATGTCAATTTACCTAACATATATGGTCTGAAGTCTAATTTCCTATCCATGGAACATCGTCTTTCTTCCTTGTTTATCTCATCTTTTCCCTATGTACATTGGGATTTCTTAGGATATCAATAGTATCTCTTATTCTGTCACTTTTTATCTAAAGGTGGCCATTGCACTTACACATTTCATGATCATTACTTCTGTGCCCATGACCTTGAATCTTTGTAGTTTCTCACCATCTGGCAAATTTTCTATTGTTATTCCTTAACTAGATTCATGCGATACAGGTTGACCATTGATAATCCAGCAACCACGGGACCTAGGACTGCCGGATTTTCAAAATATCCGGATTATTGAGGTTTTGTCCCCTGACCCTATATATGCTGTATATATTGTAACAAAAAATGACTACAATGCTTTAAAGAAAGTAAATGAAAAGCAAATGAAAATCTGACGTTCAGCAACTAAATTAAATAGTTCTACAGAATTTTAATTCATTACTGTACCCTTGAAAAGAAGTTAACTAGCAGATGGGCTGTCAGGATCATCATCTTCATCACTGACTATACAGCAGCAGATTTTAACAATTATGGCAAATAAATGAAAAGGAATGCCTGTTTGCAGTTGCAAGCATTTGCAAACAGCTGATTCTGGGTACAGCGCCATCAAAACATAAACATAAACACCTCCACCCCCTGCTTCTATTTCTTCTACTGTCTTCTTTACAGGGTCTGGCAGCAAGAGGGATTTGTTTAATGTATTTTTGTAGTCTCTTGGCCAGTACCCTTTTAATGTACAGTGGTACCTCGGGATACGAGCGTCTCGGGATACAAGCAATTCAGGTTACGAGCACAAAATACTCGGAAAATTCGCCTCGGTATCCGAGCAATCGCTCGGGTTACAAGCGACGCTGTTTTTTTTTTTTATACAAAAAAAAGGCACTGGCCAAGGAAAAACAAAAATACATTGAGAAAAAATTAAGAAAAAAGAGAAAGATAAGATATAAACTTACGTCAATGAAATTTTTTTTCCCACAACCAACATATTTTTTTTCTCGTGAGAGAGAGAGAGAGAGAGAGAGAGAGAGAGAGAGAGAGAGAGAGAGAGAGAGAGAGAGAGAGAGAGAGAGAGAGGGGAGGGAGGCAGGCTAGGCAAGGAGAGCGAGCGCAGCCAATCACAAGGCAGCGTCATGCTACATTACTGGAGAAGACGGGGCGGGAGAAAATCGAGACTAGATTTCGGAAATATGCTTCCCGCTCTCAGTGTGCGTTGTTCTCTCATAGCGGAAGCATCTCTGCATCCATTTGCGCTTTTCAGTGCTTTAATTCTGCATAAACTACCATGTTAATTGAATTTTATATTGATATTTTTTGGGTGTGGAACAGATTAATTGGAATTCCATTATTTTAAATGGGGAAATTCGTTTCGAGATAGGAGTTTTTTGGGATGCGAGCTAGGTTAGGGAACAAATTAAATTTGTAACCTGAGGTACCACTGTATATATATATATATATATATATATATATATATATATATATATATATATATATATATATATATATATATAAAGAAAAAAGAATCAATTGATAAAAAAAAGAAAAAAAAAGAAAATGCCTCATAATAACAAAAAACTGAAATTCATGCCGGAATACTGAAGGAACTGGAATATCGATTGCCGGATTATCGATGGTCAACCTGTATTTATTTTGCACTAAACTGTATTTTGTAAAATTATATGATTTTCAAATAAAATATTGACCCATTTTTCCATCAAAGAAGATTTTAATTTTTACAAAGTCTGAGCTTTGATATTAATTGATCATATATTTTACTACCACTGTCACAAAGTTTTTTGTCAAAATATACAATAGTTTTTCACTTTAGCTGCAACAAGATGCAAATATACCATATTTTTTACTGAACTGTATAATGATATGATTTTCAAATAAGACCTATTCATACATTATAAGACCCATTTATACATCATAAAAGATTCAATGTTTAGGAAGTGCGAATATTGAAATATATTAATCATATTCCTAATTACCACTATCACATAGTTCTTTGTCAAAATATGCCATATTTTTCACTTAATCTATGACATAATGCAAATTAATTTATGATGAAAACAAAGGTACATTATGAATTATGTTTTATAAATATTATAGATATTCTCTTATTTAATCCTTGGAACAATCTTCCTACAGGTACTATGTATAATGGGTTGGAGTACCTTCACATAGAAGTTGATGTGAATGCAGTCCATCGGCAGGAGCAACTGGCTACAGCCTACTTCTGTGTGTATCACGACCCCAACACCTTGGAGGAGAAGCTTTCGGTATGTTGTCTCTAAAAGGTTTGTTTGTCTGGATTAACTCCTGTTGATGGAGAGGAGACATGATTTTCATTGAATTTAGTAGATTAGTAGAAAATATACAAGTTTTGACTATTATGTTGTAAACCTACACGATATTGTCAAAACTGTATAACAGTTAGGGGCTAGTGAATGGAAAAATTAATAGCAAAATACTAAAGCTGAATACGTATTTCTAAGGCTTTACTATATTGCATGCATTATGTAAACCTATGAAAACATCTATTAATTGCATTCAGTTTTGGGAGATTGTGGCTTTCCATCTATTAAATTTTTAACATTATGGAAAAGGTACAAAAAATGTTATATGTGAGGAGCAATGCGCCTTTAGAAGAGGGCGAACTGTGTGGATTAGGTTTTTTACTGTGAGACAGGTGTGTGAAATTTTTTTGTGTGAAATGGAAAAAAGTATTTTGGGTTTTTATGGACAGAAATTTTTTTTTATGACAGGATTGATAGGGATGCCTTGTGAAATGTCCTACAATTGCATGGGCTTGGTGGCAGACTGCTAAGAGGTGTGAAAAGTTTCTATGTGAGTTGTAGAGCAAGTGTAAGAGTCGGATATTGCATGAGTGAGTGGTTTCTTGTTCGAGTAGGACTACATGATGTCACCATGGTTGTTCATATTTATATGAATAGTGTGGTAAGATAAGTTATTAAAAAAGATATTAGGTAGGGGTCTCAGTTTGGTAAATTATGATGATAGAGAGTTGAAGATAAATCAGTCACTGTTTGTGGATGATACGGCTTTATTGGTGGAATCGAAGAAGAAATTTTGTCAGTTGATGGAAGAATTTGGACGAATGTGTAGGAGAAGGAATTTGAGAGTGAATGATTATAAGATGTGAATAGTCGGCGCACAGCTCACCCAGCTGTTCATCCTCCCTAATGGGTTGGTCATAATGGCCCTGTATTCTGGTGTAATGGATTACTTTCCACTACAGGCTCAAAGGCCTGTGTGACGGGAGATGAGCATTTGCAGCTACACGCAACTACAGCGTATGCCACCACTTTACTTAGTAGTAGAAAATCATCTGCATCCTCGATTAAGTCAATTGATAAGCCATCTGCATCTCCTGCTGACTTCACCTCTGTCTCTATTTCTCAATCTACAGTAATCTTGGAGCCTATATATCTATATTATAATGAAATGCACAATGGGGGGGTTGGTGGTAGAAGGATGGATGTTGCCTTGAATGGTGAATTGCTTCAGGAGATGGAATGCTTTAGATATATAGGTTCCAAGATTACTGTAGATGGAGAAATAGAAACAGAGGTGAAGTCAGCGGGAGATACAGATGGCTTATCAATTGACTTAATCGAGGATGCAGGTAATTTTCTACTAGTAAGTAAAGTGGTGGCATACGCTATAGTTGCATGTAGCTGCAGGTGCTCACCTCCCTTCACACAGGCCTTTGAGCCTGTAGTGGAAAGTAATCCATTACACTAGGATACAGGGCCATTATGACCAACCCATTTGGGAGGATGAGCAGCTGGATGAGCGGTGCGCTGACTATCCACGTCCGGGATCAAACTCGGGCTAGCTGATTTGTAGTCTAATATGCTAACACCTGCACCACTGAGACGCTACTAGACAAACTTACAATACTTTTGACCAAATATTTACTAACATGTTGCGTATCAAGAACTTGGAAAAATGTTATAATTATTCTAATTCGTAAGAAAAGGAGACATGTAAGACCAAAAGACTACAGTCGGCCCCCCAAGGGTGCGCTTAATGTAGTCCGGACCCCTTGCGCACTCTTGGAAAAACGCACCCTTGGAAGTTAATAACCTATGGGAAATTCACTAATGTAGTCCGTGACTCTTAAGACTTACCCTTTTTTCGCCCAATAACCCCCAAAATACATGATATAATGAAAAAATATACAGTACATATACACATGTGATTAAATATGATTGATAATAGTTAGATACTGTACTGGCGGAAGCCATTACAGTATCTAGGATGGAGGAGGAATCCCACATCTGAGAGAGAGAGAGAGAGAGAGAGAGAGAGAGAGAGAGAGAGAGAGAGAGAGAGAGAGAGAGAGAGAGAGAGAGAGAGAGAGAGATAGGGAGAGATGACGTCATCACAACATGGCCGCCCGACAAAAGCTGAATTTCTTTGCGTATTTCCCGTCTTATACAGGCGTGGGAAGAATGCAAAGAAAATCAGCGTAATTGGAAAGAAAGGACTAGTAACATCGGTAAAAATCTCCCTTTGTGTTGCACCTTCTTCCTATTCACGTCTATGGAAGGATAGAGGAACTGTAACACCAAGGAAGATGGGACCCTACGAAGCGATACAAACCATAACAGGTCACAAGAAGAAGAAGAGGAAAAGGAGGAGGAGGAAAAAGAATTCCACATAAGAAGCTTTAGGATGTTAAGTTCTTTAAAGGAGATGGAAGGAGGGAGAGAAAGACGAATGGTGGAGAGAGAGAGAGAGAGAGAGAGAGAGAGAGAGAGAGAGAGAGAGAGAGAGAGAGAGAGAGAGAGAGAGAGAGAGAGAGAGAGTTTGTGTGCTAGCTAACAACACGTTAAGGACTGGTGGAGAATGACAGGGTGTGTGTTGCCTCATCCCGCTGCTGCCAGCTAGTGATTTTGCGCACGCTTTGAATTTTTTTGCACTCTTTGAACATAAGTGCCAAACCGGTACTGTCCACACCCTTGGAATTTCGCACCCTTGGGGGGCCGACTGTATTGTATAATAAGTCCACTGTCTGTAGTATACAAGCTTCTATAGTATACAAAAATGATCACAAAGCAGGATTTTGGTGTGATAATTAAAAAATTTACCACATCCACGTCATTAAGCAAGTGACGGCTTGGTAAAGTCCTCAGGACCACTGAAGCAGGCGGAGGTCAGTGGGAAGTTAGTTTATTGGGAAGAGTACAATGGAAAGGAGGAGCTGGTTGCTGGTGCGCCCCTGCCTGACCACATGACTGACCTGTCGCAAAGGAGCTCCACCCATCTTGACCAATGACAGTGTGAAACTTTGAGGTACACTCTTAGCAGGAATGCTGACATATTCAGTAAAGAAGACCTTTACCTGGGCCACACGGACCTTGTTAAACATCACATCAGAACGGGGAACATTCTACTTATTAAAAACCCCCAACAGAGGATCGCGCCAACCAGACGTGAGGAAATGCAGCGCGTAGTGGAAGAGCTGAAGGCACAAGGGGTGGTTGAAAGATCTGAAAGCCCTTGGTCATCTCCGGTGGTGTTAATGAGGAAAGGGGATGGAATTAAGCAATTATGTGTGGACTACAGAGCACTCAATGACGCAACAGAAAAGGACTCCTACCACCTGCCACGCATTGATGACACCCTAGATGCGCTGGCCAGCGCCAGTTTGTTCTCCACACTCAACATAAAGTCTGGCTACCATCAAGTGGAAATGATGGAGGAAAATAAGGCCAAGACAGCCTTCTCCTTCGGCCAGGGGCTTTGGCAGTTCTCCGTTATACCCTTTGGCCTGTGCAATGCCCCTAGCTGCTTCCAACGCCTCATAGAGAGGGTCATGGAAAGCTTACAGTGGAGGATGACCCTCGTGCACCTCAATGACGTTATTGTCTTCGGGAGCACGTTAGACGTGGCCCTATAGCAGCTGAAAGAGGTGCTCTATTGGCTGAGGGCTGCCAACTTTAAAAAGTGCTGTACTGCGCCAAGTTCACCATCTGTACAGATCATGCTACCAACCCTGCAGTGGCTAAAGATCCTCAAGGCACCAGAAGGGCAACTGGCACGGTGACTGGGTCGTCTTGAGTAGTATCATTATGAAGTTGTGTCCATAACAACGCCGTTAGCCTGAGTGGCTGTCCATGTCAGCTAGAATGTCCACATTACTTGAAGAAGGAAGGAAAGATGGTATGTCGACGATGGTTGCAGGTCTGGGAAGACTCAATGAATGCCGAGGACAGGTGGCAGCAGAAATAGAGGGAGGATGAGAACCTAGCTCCCCTGATTGAGTGCATGGAAGAGTCTCCTGAGCGTCCCAGCTGGCCAGGGATGGCACCAAAGAGCCCCATTACCATGCACTTGTGGCAACAGTAGGCCATGTTATGCCTGGAGAGTGACGTGTTGCATTTGAAATAATGGAATTCCAATTATAATCCGTTCCACACCCAAAAAATATCAATATAAAAATCAATTAACATGGTATTTTATGCAGAATTAAAGCACTGAAAAGTGCAAATGGACACAAAGATGTTTCCTCTATGAGGGAACAACGCACACTGAGAGCGGGAGGCATATTTCCGAAATCTAGTCATGATTTTCTCCCGCCCCGCCCTCTTCAGTGACCTAGCATGATGCTGCCTCGTGATTGGCTGTGCTCGCTCTCCTCACCTAGCCTCCCTCCCTCCCTCCCTCCCTCCCTCCCTCCCTCCCTCCCTCCCTCCTTCCTCCACTCCTCTCTCTCTCAGCTTGACCTGGGTCGAGTACGCACGCAGGTCAGGTCAGGTCTATGGGCGGCTAGCTCTTCTGTGCACGTGTGTTTTTCCTGCCGTTTACTATACCTCGTTGTAACTTTGTGTGTGGCGGATGAGCTGCTGCTCACCGCTGTACACTTATCAGCACTTCCCTGCCTCTTCTACCATGGCTGCTGCAATGGCAGAGGAGGGTGACAACAGTGGCAAATTAAACCACAATACTGAACATGTACACTCTGATATGGAGGCTGAATTTCAAGAAGTTAAATTTCAAGAAGTTAAAAGCAAGAGGAAGAGGAACAAGGAACGCAGTATGCAAGATAGAGAAACGAGTGATGAGGAAGATATCAGAGATAGAGAAAACAAGTAAGCGAAGAACAAAGGAGGTGCGGCCAGCCACGCCGCCCCTGTACCACCTGAGTCAGACACAGCAGAGGAACCGCGGAGAGGAAGCGAGGAGGCTACTCGGGAGTCACACAGGAGCGAGTCTGGTGAGGTAAGACCTGTAGCATCACCCACCAACAGAGCGAGACTATATTTCCCCATCACCTGTGAGCTGAATTTCCACGAAAAACTGTTATGGACTGTGAAACTAGGCCGAGCCTTCAGGAGTTTTGAACCATTACTTAAAGAGGGAAAACACAGACCTTACGTCACCGTGGGTAGTCAGGAAGCGGTTGAGCTGCTCACTACCACTGGCTACGAAGGACTTGTGCTCAGGCTCCCAGAAGAAAGAGAAAAGTATACCAAAGTTATAATTTTTCGATACCCACTGATACTTGACCCAGATTATCTCCTCGACGACACAAGGTTTGTGTGGGCCAAAAGACACACTGTTCGGAAAGAAGAAAGGTGTCAAGTAATTGCTCTTGTGAGAGGTGATGTGCCTGAAAAGACATTTATCACGGGTGCCGGGTACAGAAGAGTGGCGAAATACGTGGATGAACCTACGATTTGCCTCCGCTGCAGCAGATGGGGCCACAGGGCGTGGAAGTGCCAAGAAGACCCGAGGTGCAGATTCTGCGCAAGAAAACACGAGTCATCTGTGTGCGTGGATAAAATCAAGAAAGGGACTACAGTGCAACCCAGGTGCTGCAACTGCCGGGGAGAACACAATGCCAAATATTCTTTGTGTCCACGGAAACCTGTCGTTGAGCGTAAACGTAGCGAGAGCAAGATGGAGGAGACGACACATGACCATAGGATCCACGTGGGCTCCCAGCGACACATGAACAGTGCATGGAAAGATGGCGGGAAGGCGGTCGCAGGTTCATCACACGATGAAGGTGAGCAGGGACAGTTGACACGGACAAAGGACTGGCCAGCGCTTCCGGAAGGGGTCCACCGTCAGTCGGGGGGGAGAGATCGCAGGATATGAACACCTGGCCTGCCACCCCGCCCTCCTCTGACCTGACTCCTGCCCGCCTTCCCTCCTCCTCCTCCTACCTGCCGCCCCCACCTCCCCCTCAGGCAGCACCTGCATGCCCACCTCCTTCTCAGGCAGCACCTGCATCCCCGCCCACGGAGGTCGAGTTGCCGCAGAGGACACAGGGAGACAGCAGTGGTGAGATATTAGCTTATATCAAGAAACTAGAGAAGAAAATAGATGCTATTGATAAGAGAGTGAGTGAAGCATTACAGGGAGAGGAGGGTACAGTAATAAGTGTTAGGCCTAAGGTCAGAGAGAAAATATATAAATTGATGAACAACCTGGAGAAAACAGATAGAAAACACTTAATATTGAGAAGAAAAGGAGAGGCTAGAAATTTGAGGGCACACAAGAAAATACTGCATAAAGGAATTTGTTTGAAAGATACAAAAAAGTACAGTTTTCCCCAAAGAAGTATCGATACTTGGAATGGACTGAAGGAAGAGGTGATAATGGCAAAGAATGTACATCAACTGAAGGAAAAACTAGACAAATATAAATACGGAGACAGGACCACAGGAGTGTAGCTCAGGCCCTGTATACTACAACTAGGTAAATACACACACACACACACACACACACACACACACACACACACACACACACACACACACACACACACACACACACACACACGCAAACATATTTGACATTCCCTTTCCTACCTCCACTACATATCTGAACTAATCTCATAATTGCCCCGTACCCCTCGACATCCTGACCTTCTTTCTGCCTCCCACCCATTGCGAGGTCAGGTCAAGTTGCCAGGTGTCTCCTTCACCTACAACTTTACAAAAAATAGCCGTCAACCTGTGGCCAAAACGGGGTGCTTCGCACTCTGCCTGATGCGACCAGATATGGGTGCCTCGCATGCTACGGGTTAATTAGGACAAAATAATGTAAAAAAAAGTCGCGAAACAGAGAAAAATCACTAAAACAAAACGATCGCGATGTTGCTTCAATGAAATGAACACGTGAACTGTGAGAGCGAAGGGTGTTACTGTTGGGGGAGTGCGTGCGAGCTCAGTGCCGACTTTCAGCAGCTATTAGGAATCTTGCTCGTACGGCGGATTTCCACTCGTATTTCAAGACAAAAATACTCACAAGCAGCAACTCATTAAGCAAATTACTCATACAATGGGGCAATCGTACAGCAAGGTTCTGCTGTATATATATATATATATATATATATATATATATATATATATATATATATATACATATATACATATATATATATATATATATATATATATATATATATATATATATGTATATGTATATATATATATATATATATATATATATATATATATATATATATATATATATATGTATATGTATATATGTATATATATATATATATATATATATATATATATATATATATATGTATATGCATATATATATATATATATATATATATATATATATATATATATATATATATGTGTGTGTGTATATATATATATATATATATATATATATATATATATATATATATATATATATATATATATATATATATATATAAACCAAACAGTGATATACTGCATGCATGTTTACAAATTTTTTATTTAGTAATTCATCGTTTCATTGTTTCATTGTTGATTTTTCAGCATGAAGAAAGATAGATTTCTCCAACAAACCATTACTGAAGGAATGTGCACTGACATAAGTTTAGTTTTAGTCAGTAGAAATAGATAACCATGAGATGAACTGAAATATTTTCTATCAATCTAAGAAAACACGCACAATTTGCAAGTGTATCAATGACATATAAGGTACATAAGATTCTAAAGGCAGCAAAAACACTTTTGTGCTACTGAAGAGATATACATATGACATAATCGTGTTAATGACCTTGCAATCAGGACCTAATTTGTTATCTGAGGTACGTGTTTATGATCGACCACACATTATATTGTATTTTTCCCTTAGATTACCATATTTCTTTCATCATTATCATCAATCATGTAAGAAGAAAAAGCAGAAGGAAAAGGCTGGGAAGCGATACATTATAATCTATGATCCTCTATTTTGAAATTGAGTCATCTGTATTACATGCATAACTTTCTTGCTATAATATATTTCTCTAATTATTATTATATATTTACTCGTAATTTGATATGGTGCATGAACTATTCAGTAGTTTTGGCTATAAATGAGTTGTCACTTAACCAAATAGTTGCTAATACTGAGGTTAGTAGTTTATTTATATCAACAACAATGTTTAGGAATTGTGTTGATAACTGTTGCTTAGGTGCATTCCATAGTAAGTATCTTTGAGCTAGCTTGCGTATGCATAACAAAGCTATTTGTTTTATAAGAGACGGGATTTTGTTTTATAGTTTTCTCTGATATTTCCATATGTATTTTACAGATTGTGTTAAAGTGGCTTGAGGAGGAAGTACTTGTGGAGGGTCAAATAATAACTTTGCCCCACCGCTTCAAGGCTGGAATTGAAGTGGAGTCAAGTTTTGAGGAGTTGAAGCGAGCAGCCATTGTTCTTGGATTCACAAAGGACTCTATAATGAAGGTATATATTTTTTCTTGGGTTTTGTGTATTTCCTTGCCCTCCTAATTGTTTTCCCAATCAGAAACTGACTTACTTTATACAACTTATAAAAACATATGTAAACATTTGCAGGTGCTGCATAGCCTGTGCCTTAGAATACACATGATTTTACATGAAGATGTGTGGAAAATAATCATGAGGTAAAGGAAAAACACAAGGAAAGTCCTCTTGCTTGGATTTCTTGTATGTTCTTTGATTTATTTATGATTAGCTTATGATATATTTAAATGAAGTTATGATAAATGCACATACAAAGTACAGGTTGGTAGGTGCAAATGTACGAAGAGGAGGAACAGAAGAGATCTCTGATTACATTTTAGTTGTGAAAGTGAAAATTGGGTGTGGATTTGTGAAGCGACATTTGGGTTAATATTGATAAGATTAGTAAATTGACTAAAGTAGACTACATGAGGAGATGATAGAAAATAAGAGAGGAGAAGAAATACATAAGGCGACAAATAATGAAAAGAAAGATATGGAGAAGTGGAAGGGCTTGCAGAAATTATTTCCCATTTGTGCAAAAGAAGTGTCTGGTTTGGAAAATTTAGGTGCTGGAAAGAGGAGCAGTGATTGGTGTAATAAATAAATAAATATATATATATATATATATATATATATATATATATATATATATATATGTATATATATATATATATATATATATATATATATATATATATATACATATATATATATATATATATATATATATATATATATATATATATATGTGTGTGTGTGTGTGTGTGTGTGTGTGTGTGTGTGTGTGTGTGTGTGTGTGTGTATGTGTGTGTGTATGTGTGTGTGTGAGTATCTCTCTCTCTCTCTCTCTCTCTCTCTCTCTCTCTCTCTCTCTCTCTCTCTCTCTCTCTCTCTCTCTCTCCCTCCCTCCCTCCCTCTCTCTCCCTCTCCCTCTCCCTCTCCTTATATATATATATATATATATATATATATATATATATATATATATATATATACAGTAAAACCTCGATATAACAAACCAATTGGGGCGGGGTGTCTGTACACTGCACCATGGTAGGAGGGAGATTATTCCACTCTCTAATGATGACATTGGTAAAGAAAAATTTAGGGAAGTCAAGTTGTATTTGTCTACATACTTTTTTTTCTCCATTACTCTAAGTTCGTGATAGATCATCAAATGATAATAGTTTATTTGCGTCAACATTTGTAAGCCCTTTAAGTATTTTAAAACACTTCATAAAGATTCTTTGGAGGTGTCATTTCTTGAGAGAATATGTTTAGTTGTGCCAGCCTTGCCTCATAATATTTATAATGCAAAGACAGCAATATCTTTGTAGTCCTAAGCTGAACAGTTTCTTATTTTGTTGTGTACTTTGCATAGTAAGGCAATTAAAATTGCACTGCAAACTTCAAGTGGGATCTGACTAAACTGATGTTTAAAGGAAATTTTGTTTTTGTTTGTGACCAAAATTTATTTATTTATAAAGCCCAGCATTCTATTAACTATCCAAGCAGCATTTGTTTGGCGTCAAAAGGCATTTACCACCTATCAGACCATGCTGAGATTTTGTGTGTCTTCCTGTAGGCTTTGACTGCCGCTGTCAGAGATTACCGAATTTCAGATTTTTGTACCGTATGTGAATTTTGCGATGAAGTTGTGAAGTCCAACATAGATGTCATTTATGTATATTATGAATAGCACAGGTCTGATAACAGATCCCTGAAGGACACCACTATTGAATGGTGTCCACTCTGAACCAGATCTATAGATAGTGAACCTTTGTTTTAATTTGTTCAGCCTGTTTTCAATCCCAAGTTGCTATATTTTGAATATTAATATATTTTGAGGAATTTTATCAAAGGCCTTTTAAAAATCAAAATACAGAATGCCTATTGATATGGCAATATCATGGACAGAAGAAAAGTCATTATGAAGTGTTAAAAGATTAGATAAACATCATCTTTTAAAACTAAAGCCATGCTGAAAGTACCTGATCAGATAATATCGTTCAAGTAACACAATTTATGTCTAATTATGCTTTTGAGCATTTTGCCAACAATGCATGTCAAGCTAATGGGCATATTTCTGTTGCTTTTTTTAAACACTTGAGTGACGTTTGCTGACTTCCAATTGACTGAACGAAGACTTGGTGAAGGAATTTTTTTAATAGAGATGCAAGGGTGTTAATTATTTTGTGTTTTTGTTTCTTTAAGAATTTGGGTAAACTTTGTGTGGCTCAGAGCTTTTATGTATTTGTTTTCTATATTGTTAATTGCATTTAGTACTACTTTGGTATTTATTTCAAGATTTGGCAGTGAAGAATTCGAGCTTATTACATCACAAATGTGGTTTTGTTGGTCAAGCACATAATTATTTTCATTATTGTTTCTAACACTTACATTGATGTTATCACAGAGTTCGGTTGTGTCATCCTGTCTCCCTACTAATGAAGCACTGCTAGTTGCATGCATCATTAGCATTATTGTTGATAGTGTTAATGCTATCACCATATAATGTCTTATTTAAGACTAAACTGAAGAATTAATCAAACTTTGCACCATGGCTTAATTATCTGTCATAAGGTTTCCATTGCTGTCTTTCAATGATTCAATTCCACTTCTAATATTTTTTTTGTTGTTAATGTATCTTTGAAACATTTTGGCATTATATTTGTTTTTTGCTGCGATACTTTCTTTGTTTTGCCATTTTGCTTGCTGAGTTTATTTTTCAACTCATTTTCTAGATTCATTATATCATACAGTGTTCTCAGATGAATGCTGCACTTTCATATGTTTAAGTAACCTATTTCTTGCTGAAGTGACTGTTTAATTTCCGTATTAAACAAGGGATTATTTTTTTTATTATTAGGTAGGTCTTCGATCACAGTACAGGATGAAATTGATTTTTTCAAATAAGACCACTGTAGCTGAACCTGTGTTGGGTGTGGTAATTATAAATTTGATATTGCTCGTCTGAGATGTTCAAAATTGATTCTTCTAAAATTTGGCAATAAAGTCATATTTTTTTAGTACATTAATTATTCTATTGATATCAACTCGTACTAGTTAATGATCACAAGAGCAAAAATGTTCACCAGCTGCAACTTTATTAATGAGGTGTTCCTTACTGACTGTGACGAGATCAAGTATATAAGTTTCATGCGGTGGCTTTGATAAAAATTCTAGCATCCTGTGTGACTGATTCAATGCTGGAGCAAGTCAGTCAGTATAGATGGGGAAGAGTAAAGCTTCCCAGAATTTGTGATTCACTGTTTCAGAGAGTGTTTGTCGTAAGTCATGTTCGTGGGCTTTTCCTGGAGCTCTGTAAGAGATTGAGATACTAAATGCAAATCCACCTGTGTTTGCCTTAATACATATTTTTCACATAAGTGTCTCTAAGAGAGAGAGAGAGAGAGAGAGAGAGAGAGAGAGAGAGAGAGAGAGAGAGAGAGAGAGGAGAGAGAGAGAGAGAGAGAGAGAGAGAATTGTGAAAATATAGAAAAGTGTTTATTAAAAAGTATGAATGAAGAGGAAAGACGAAAATTTTAAGAATGAAAGGAACAGGCAAATCAGAAAAATTATATGAGATCGATAGAGCAAAAAACAAAGTATATATTTGGTACATAAAGAATAGATGTTAAAAAAAAGAAGAATAGAGCAGTAATAAAAGGAACTGATGAAATATAAGTATTGTATACAAAGATGGAATAATACCCCAAAAATTGAAGTTGACAGGCCTTATAAAAGAGAAAAAACTGATTGTATTCCTAGCAAAAATTGAATAAACTGAGGACATCAAGAATAACATTGACAAAATTGACAAAAAAATGGACAAAAGAAGAACATGAAGAAGTTAAGTAAATACAGTCGGCTCCCCAAGGGTGCGCACTCCAAGGGTGCGAAATTCCAAGGGTGCGGACAGTACCGGTTTTGCACTTATGTTCAAAGGGTGCGAAAAAATTCAAAGCGTGCGCAAAATCACTAGCTGGCAACAGCGGGATGAGGCAACACACACCCCGCCATTCTCCACCAGTCCTTGACGCTGTCAGCTAGCAGTCTCTCTCTCTCTCTCTCTCTCTCTCTCTCTCTCTCTCTCTCTCTCTCTCTCTCTCTCTCTCTCTCTCTCTCTCTCTCTCGCTCTCTCTCTCTCTCTCCCTCTCCCTCTCCCTCTCTCTCCCTCCCCCTCTCCCTCTCTCTCCCTCCCCTCCCCTCCCTTCCATCTCCTTTAAAGAACTCAACATCCTAAAGCTTCATTTGTGGAATTCTTCTTACTCCTCTTCCTCCTCTTCTTCTTCTCCTTTTTGTGACCTGTTATCGTTTGTATCGCTTCGTAGGGTTTCATCTTCCTTGGTGTTACGGTTACTCTATCCTTCCATAGATGTGAATAAGAAGAAGGTGCAACACAAAGGGAGATTTTTACTGATGTTACTAGTCCTTTCTTTTCAATAACGCTGATTTTCTTTGCATTCTTCCCACGCCTGTATAAGACGGGAAATACACAAAGAAATTCAGCTTTTGTCGGGCGGCCATGTTGTGATGACGTCATATCTCTCTCTCAGATGTGGGATTCCTCCTCCTCCTTCATCCTAGATACTGTAATGGCTTCTGCCTGTACAGTATCTATCTATTATCAATCATATTTAATCACATGTATATATGTACTGTATATTCTTTCATTATATCATGTATTTCGAGGGTTATTGGGCGAAAAAAGGGTAAATCTTAAGAGTCTCGGATTACATTAGTGAATTTCCCATAGGTTATTAACTTCCAAGGGTGCGCGAGGGGGTGCGTACTACATTAAGCGCACCCTTGGGGGGCCGATTGTAGACATGCTGGGTGACCATGAGCCCCAAAACCACTCACCCAGCATACCCAAACTGCTCACTTCAGTTTAGGTAGTTGCTGCAAAACACAATAACAGATTGTACAATGTGCTGATAATCTTCGTTGTTTTCATTGCATAGAAAGGGAGGTAAGAGGTAGAAAGAGAGGTAGGAGGTAGAAAAGGAGGTAGAAAGGGAAGTAGAAGGTAGGAGGTAGCAAGGAAGGTAGGAGGTAGAAAGGGAGGTAGGTGGTAGAAAGGGAGGTAGGAGGTAGAAAGGGAGGTAGGAGGTAGAAAGGGAGGTAGCAGGTAGGAGCTAAAAAGGGATGTAGGAGGTAGAAAGGGAGGTAGGAAGTAGGAGGTAGAAAGGGAGGCAGGAGGTAGAAAGGGAGGTAGGAGGTAGAAAGGGAGGTAGGAAGTAGAAAGGGAGGTAGGATGTAGAAAAGGAGGTAGGAGGTAGAAAGGGAGTTAGGAGGTAGAAAGGGAGTTAGGAGGTAGACAGGGAGGTAGGAGGTAGAAAGGGAGGTAGGAGGTAGGAGGTAAAAGGAAGGTAGGAGGTAGAAAGGGAGATAGGAGGTAAGAGGTAGAAAGGGAGGTAGGAGGTAGAAAGGGAGGTAGGAGGTAGAAAAGGAGGTAGAAGGTAGAAAACGATGTATGAGGTAGATAGGGAGGTAGGAGGTAGAAAGGGAGGTAGGAGGTAGCAAGGGAGGTAGGAGGTAGCAAGGGAGGTAGGAGGTAGCAAGGGAGGTAGGAGGTAGAAAGGGAGGTAGGAGGTAGAAAGGGAGGTAGGAGGTAAAATGTGAGGTAGGAGGTAGAAAGGGAGGTAGGAGATAAAAAGGGAGGTAGGAGGTAGAAAGGGAAGTAGGAGGTAGGTAGGAGGTAGAAAGGGAAGTAGGAGGTAAAAAGGGAGGTAAGAGGTAAAAAGGGAGGTAGGAGGTAGAAAGGGGGGTAAAAGGTAGGAGGTAGAAAGGGAGGTTGGAGGTAGAAAGAGAGGTTGGAGGTAGAAAGAGAGGTTGGAGGTAGGAGGTAGGTCAAGGATTCTCCTGTGCCAAGTAAGTATGAATATGTGTGACCAGTATTAAGAGAGATACAGGTTTTTCACAAATAACTCTAAAATTTACATGATAACAATATGTTTAGGGGAGGCGGTGGTGCAGTGGTCAGCGTTCAGGCATGGGAGCCTAGGGATTCTGGGTTCGAATCCCTGATATCCGCTGACCACTTTTCAATATTTGATATCACCGCCTAGTGGCCAAAGACTATCCAAATTGCTGCCATACTGTCCTCAGATGAGACTTACAACATTAATATGCATCTGAGGCTGTAGCAGTAAAAAGCCTCACTCGTTCTCAACATATTCAAGAGAGAACTTAATCATTCAAAAAAAATTCTAAAACCTACACCAAATAACAGGCGAGGCAAGTCCATCTGTGCCGCCATATGCCTACTGGTGCCAACGGTTAATGATATAGAAAAAATAATATAATAACCATCTAAGGGTTGATGCCTACAATCCCTCAAAGTTTCATTCCGATCCCTCCAGTGGTCTAGAAGGAGATAGAAGACAGATGGTTGCTTCGCTCGCAGTTTGAAATAATATTAAAGTAATAGTAATAATAATAATAATTAAGTAACTAGACATGCTGGGTTACCATGACCCCCAAAACCACTCACCCAGCATACCCAAACTGCTCAGTTCAGTTTGGGTAGTTACTGCAAAACACATTGCTTTGTGGTCCAAAGATAATTTCAGTCATCTAGTGAAGGATACTGCCTGATGAGTCTTGTACCTCAGATTTTGTCTTATTGCTGGAATAGGAGCTGCGAAGTAGAGTAGTTTGTTTAGGACCTTCTCATCCCCCTCTAAGAGGGCTCTTTTCAGTTCTGGCACAGACAGATCTTGGGCACACCGCTTGGCAAACACATTTAGTGTGTTTAAAGCTGCATGCCTACGCAGCATATTTGTGCAGACAAATGTGAATGAATGTTGGGTCACAAAACCATGTGCACGGTACAATCTCATCAGATAGCGAAAGTAGTCTGCTCAAGTCGGGTTAGCTAGCAGGAGTGGCTTGGTGTAGTCTCCTTTTCCATAGGGAAAAAAATCCGGAATTGCCTTGCTGAAGTAATCTCTTGTGTACTTGAAAATTGGCCATTGATCTGTAGTAGGCCATTAAACATTTGCTTGTTGGTTATCTGCATTAACAACAGCCATGAGCATAGTCAATAGATTTTCTTGTGGTATAAGCAAGTCTACCGTAGAAGATGGTTCCCTGGCTGACTCTTGGTTTAC
>JAPQNM010000049.1:13656055-13686055 GCA_029783475.1 Metacarcinus magister
ACAATACTATAGTACAGAAAAGGAAAACTAGAGATGTATGCTCAACAATTGGAAATTAAACTACAGACCAAATATATTGACCACACTAAATAATATGATAATGAAAGAGGCAAGAGATGTATTGCGAAGAACATACAGGAGGAGAACAGGCAAGTTTAAAGAATGAGAGGCACCATGGATAACTGAGATTACGCATGAAATACAAGTAAGAAAGAAGAAATGCAAAAACATAAGAAAACAGAAAAAGGCTTGATAAACATATACCTAACACTAAAAAAAGAAAGTTCAACAGCTAATAAAATCAGAAATCTACAGACATGAGAAAAAACTGACGACTGATATAAGGCAAAATGCTGGCAGGACAAAAATGTGGGATTATATTAGAAAGCTACAAGGAAAAGATATCAAGAAGAAAGATGAGATAGTAATATATGATGCAGGACCAAACAACTTTAAACCTGAATTTTACAAAACACCTACAACCCAACCTGGATGTATAGCAATAATTGTAAGATGTTTAAACAAAGTCCTGATAACAGGAAAACATACCAGAGGAATGGAGAACATTACACACCAAATTGATACCAAAAAATGCAAGACCCACAGCTAAAGACCTACGACCTATAGCGTTGACAAACTATATCTACAAGATATTCATGGCAATAATAAAAAATGAAATAGAAGAACATCTTAGAAGAAATGGTGAAATACATGAAACACAAGCTGGATTCACAAAAGGGGCAAGAATTAAAGATAACTTGTTCATACTCCAATGCTGCATATAAGGCAGCTACACGCTTAAGAAGCCACTTGTTGTAACATCAATTGACTTTAGCAAGGCATTTGACTCAATAAAAAGAGAAAAAATTGTAGAAGCCCTGATGAAACAATAAAGTACACCCCATTATGATCAATGCCATAGTTCAAATATACAAGGATGACAAAACCGAGATGGATATAATAGCAGAGGATATGAAGGCCGATATTAAAGTCACTAGTGGAATAAGGCAAGAATGTATTGGCTCCCACACTCTTCAAATTCATAACATACTTAATACTTCAGGAGCTGGAGAAAAATAGAAGATTCTACAACGAAAATATCAACATCAACACCTTGTTTTATTCTGATGATGGCTTGCAACTATCTCATAGTATTGAAGAAGTCAAAACAAACATAAGACCACTCGTAGACGCCAGCAGACAATGTGGGTTAGAAATAAATAAGAGCAAGAGCAGTATTATTATCTACAACTTGGAACAGCAACCAGAAACATATAGAAGGGATTGATGTAACAGTTGAAATAAAATACTTGGGACTGGTATTAATAAATAATAGAAACATCTTTACAAAAAATAAAAACGCAACCTGACCTACTCCATCATAGCAAGAAGCTGCTATAAAATAATAATAAGAAAATTCTTTTGGAAAAATGTCTGCCTACCATCTGTACTGTGCGGAACCAACATTCTGAATTTAACTGAAAAAAAAAATTTAGAAGCTACAAACAAAAGAAAACTGTGTATAGGCAGATACTTGGAGCCCCAAAATATGCACAAGTATGCACACTAAGAGAAGTTGGAGCCTCTCACATGAAGGCAAGAATCGTGGAGGGTAAATTCCTATATTCAAAATCAATCAAAGAAACATACAATACAAAGACCCAAGAAAGTTATAGCAGGCAAGAACACTCCAGAAATACCCTGCTAAAAGAAGTTCTCTGAAGAGTGAAAATGAATCGCTACAACTGGGTTAAGAGTACTATTAAATACCTGGAATGTACAAATATGACATTTAGAGATATAGAAAACGAAAATAGTAAGGAAATAAAGGAAAGAATACGTGACTGGGACACAAGAGAATGGAAGAAAGAAGTACAAAATAAAGTAAGTCTAACAATATACAAGAAATTCAAACCCAACATCATGTCTGAAGAACAACTTTATGATAACACACCAGCATCGGTCATCCTCTACAGGACAAGAATAAACAACCTTCATCTTAATGACAGGAAAAGGTTTAATAATGATAGTACTCAGTGCATCATGTGTGATGCTGAAGTAGAAAACCTGCACCACTTCTTACTCTACTGTCCCAGCTACCAACACCTACGTATCATAATACCCAGCCTGCAGCAGCCATACCATCAACACCCAAATACCACTATTGGACTCTTCCTCTTCAACCACACCCAAACCCGCCATGACACATTTGCACAACAAACAAATATTATACAAAATATGGATGACAAGAGAGAAAAAAAGAACAACCTTACAATAAGAGACATCATAAGGAGCTGCTGTTACAAAGGCGAAAGCTCCGCATCTACATTTACATCTACATCTACATCTATGCCGTGATCTTATAGTGAGGCTTCAGAATCACTGGAGCTTTGCAGCTCCAATGATGTAATACTGGCTCTAGGCTGTGCTGGTGGTTCAGTTGTAACAGTAGTGCTGGAAATATGTACCAGAAAGAGGTCATATTTCTCTTTGAGTGTTCTTTTAATAGAACACTCAATTATATCATGAATTGGCTCAGCCATTTTTTGTCTACACTCCTTCAAAATGTATCCTGATACCCCATCTGGTCATATTGCTGATGTTACAAATGCCAGCTTCCTTTCCATCCCTCAACCTTGTCACAGCCACTTTGACTTCATCAAGAGAGGGTGCAGTTTTGTTAATGGGTGGATCATCCACCACTTGTAACCCAGGGGCTTGAAGCTGTCCGCTTGGAAGGTTAACTATGAACAACTGCTCAAAGTACTCAGTCCAATGAGCCATCTGCCCATTTGTGTCTGACACGAGGCAACCTCCCGCTGTTGGGATAGCACTCACCCAAAATGTAGACTTGGAGCAGAGCTTCTTCAGGACTCGATAGGCAGATTGGAGGTCATTAGCATTTAAATGACCCTCAACATCCTTTGGGAGTCTCCTGACATACCTCTCCTTGTCTCTCCTCAGAAGATTTTTAGTCCTGTGATAGAGCCCTGTACTGGTCTTGGTTCCCAGTTAGCCTGGTAACCAGCGCGACTCTTCTCTATACCGTCCAGTGTCTTCACCAAAGCAAAGTCACCCTTTGACCTCGGGCACTCTGCAATGGCAACACAGCAGTAATGATTCTCCCTAACACTTAACTGTTGCTATGCAACAAAATCATATGGCAAGAAATATCTTGGATTTTAGGAACAAATTTGGTTTCCAAGATAAAATCTATTTGTTTTATGTTGCACCAGTCTGTAATTATTAGGCACTGGGATGGAATCTAGTATCAGCACCTCATTGTTGGTTGATCTCTGGTTCCTAATCATGAGAAAGTTTATGTTCAAGAAGTATGAGAAACTATATTTTATATTGGAATTATACAATGTGGATTTTTATCTAACTAAGACCCATTGTGGTTTTGATTTCAGATTGTAAAAGGTGAATTAAGAAACTTGTTCCAGCTACAACCTGAAGTTCGTGTTCACCCTAGGATTTATGGCCAACTGGGAGATAAAAAGGTATGGGAAGCGCAGGCTGTTTGTACTAAACTCCACTATTTTTGTCTTGCATCTAAATACCTTGGGTGCACTTGCATATTATCTGAAGTGTGAAGCTTGAAAATGCACTATAGAGATAGTTAGGTTTCAGCAGTTCTGGTTTTATATGTAATTTTATTATGTATTTATTTATTATATTGTTATTTATTCATTTATTTGTTTATTTATTTATTTTTTATTTATTCAGTTTATATTGTATTTTTGCTTCTATTACTCCAGTATGGACTTGGGGCACGCTATGAGCAGGGCCATTTACCTCGTCTGCGTGTAGCTCTGGAACTGTACACCCCTTTGCCTGAGCTGCACACTGTCTTCTTAGACCTGTGTGATAACTCAACCATCTCAGATGTGAAGTATGACCTTACAATGAAGTATGGACCAACCAAACACCTTAGGATAAATGTGAATCTGAAGGTAAGACATTTTATTTATGTATGTATGAATTAATAAGGGAAACATTGATCAGGTTTTAGAAATTAGTAATCAGGATAGGACACATGGAAATGTGTCCTAGAAAAACTTAGATTCAGGACAGACCTAGGTAGATATTGGTTCACTAACAGAGTGGTGAACGATTGGAATAGGCTGGGTAGACACGTAGTAAGTGCTGAGTCAATAAGTAGCTTAAAAACACGGTTGGATCAGAGTATGGATAGGTATGACAGGTGGGATGGCTAAATATTGGATTATTCCAAGGGTGGGGGACAAGGAGCTGCCTCGTGTAGGTCATTAACTGGCCTTTTGCAGTCTCCTCATTTCTTATGTTCTTATGTTCTACACCATCAGTCACCAAGAAGTGTATGTGTTTGTGTAGTTACGGGACAGTCAACGTCTACCAAATTCCACTTGGACCTTGGTGATCATTATGGTCTGTTTGGTAAGGCATCAATGTGTTGAGTGTACTTTCAGGGGTTCAATCCCCGGCCACAGCCCTCATATGGCTCTCTAGGGTGTCTTCTATTGTTTCTTCATATTTTAGTTTAGTCCAATTTTTATTTTTGAGGGGTACATATGGAACTACAATTTTTTTTTGTTTCTTTATGTTTTTTCATGATCTGTGCATTTATCAATTCTGCGTATCCTTTTCCATACTCTACATTGATCAATTTAACCCTGGATTTTATCATTATCATCACACCTCCTTATTTGCCTTTCTATCCTTGTAATTATTATTATTCTCAATGTTAATTTGGTTGTCCTCAGGTAATTTTGTTTTTGCTAGGCATGCAATTTCTGTTTTTTCTCTTTATAGTCAGTCAACTCAAATTTTCTTGGTATTATTCCATCTATGTTAGTATATTTTACTTTTGTTTCATTAGTCCCTTTGTTTAATTTTCTATTCCTCTCTTTTTTTTTTTTTTTTTTTAAAGATTGTTGTTTATATACCATTTCATTACAGAATGACATAAACAATCTATATGAATGCAGCAAGACATGAAAAATGTAATTTAATGCAAAATTATGACATATATTTGAGATAAGAAAGTGGAATGACTTACATGGAGAAAATATTTTATCAATAGTAAACGAAAAGAAAGATTTGGTAGTGACAACAGGACAACTTATCATCAGAAAAACTTATAAAAAAAATATCTGGTGACACTTTCTTGATACTGAGAAATATACGGATGGCTTTTCACTTCCTAGATAAAGATATGATGGAAAAATTATAATTACAATGATTAGACCAAATATAACTGCAACATGTAGAAAAGTAAGTGTTGAAATTTTAAAGAATAAAGAGAATAGCAACTAAGATTGTGCCAGATTTGGAAAACCTAATATATAAGGAAAGATAAAAAAAAAATGGAACTAACAGCAATAACAGAAAGAAGAGCAAGAGGAGATTTAATTACAATATTTGAATGATGAATATTCTAGAGAAAACATATAGAAAAAAATTTAATAATTAAAAAAAAGAGGCTAGATATTTCAGGGGACATTATCAAAAATTGCAGAAAGGAACTTGCTTGAATGATACAAAAAAGTACAGCTTTCTCTCAGGGCTCCCGGACATTTGGGCGACGGACAATTGGCTGACAGACATTTGGATGAATGGACATTTGGCCGAACGGACATTTGGCCAAACGGACATTTGGCCGAACGAACATTTGGCCGAACGGACATTTAGCCGAACGGACATTTAGCCGAACGGACATTTGGTGGACAGATATTTCACTGAGAAATAAGTCTAATTTTACGCACATGCAAATAAAGATTATCTCTCTCTCTCTCTCTCTCTCTCTCTCTCTCTCTCTCTCTCTCTCCTCTCCTAACCTAACCTAACCTAACCTAACCTAACCTAGAGAGAGTTAGGTAAGAGAGAGAGAGAGAGAGAGAGAGAGAGAGAGAGAGAGAGAGAGAGAGAGAGAGAGAGAGAGAGAGAGAGAGAGAGAGGGTACTGGTTCTAACTGACAGACAAACGCAAATCCACACAAACACACGCATACACAAAAACGCACGCAAATATGCTCGAATTCACGCAAATATACTCAAACGCACGCAATTATACTCAAACGCACGCAATTATGCTCAAACGCACTCAAATGTAATCAAACGCACGCAAATTTATTCAAACGCACGCAAATATACACAAACACATGCAAATACACACAAACACAAGCAAATGTATACAAAAACACACAAATACTAAAAAACGCACGCAAATATATAGAAACGCACTCAAATACATAAACACACGCAAATATACTCAAATGCACGCAAATGTACTCAAACGCACGCAAATATTCTCATACACGCATATATGCTCGAACGTACGCAAATACACAAACGCACGCAAGTATACTCAAACGCGTGTGCTTGAATATATGCGAGCGTTTGAGTATATTTGCATGCGTTTGAGTATATTTGGGTGCTTTTGAATATAGTTGCGTGCGTTTGAATAGGTTTCCGTGCGTTTGATTACATTTACGTGCGGTTGAGTATATTTGCGTGTGTTAGTGTGTAATTCCATTTTTTAATATATTTGCGTGCGTGTTTGTGTATTTGCGTGTGTTTGTGTATATTTGCATGCGTTTGTGTATTTGTGTGCGTTCGAGCATATATGCGTGCGTTTCAGTATATTTGTGTGCGTTTGAGTACATTTGCATGCGTTTGAATATATTTGCATGTGTTTGTGTGAATTTGCGTGCGTTTGAATACATATGTGCATTTTTGTGTATATGCATGTGTTTGTGTATATTTGCGTGTGTTTGTGTGTATTTGCGTGTATTTGTGTACATTTGTGTGCGTTTGAATATATTTGCGTGCGTTTGATTATATTTGCGTGCGTTTGAGTATATTGGCGTGCGTTTGAGTATATATGCGTGCGCTCTTGTGTATTTGCGTGCGTTTGAGCATATTTGGGTGCGTTGTTGTGTATCTGCGTGTATTTATGTGGATTTGTGTGTGTCTGTGTCTATATTTGCATGTACATATAATTAGACTTATTTTTCGGTGAAATGTCTGTTCGGCCAGATATCCGTTCAGCCAAATGTCCGTTCAGCCAAATGTCTGGCCACATCTCCCAGATAGATGATGGGAATGAACGGTAGGAAGAGGTGATAATCGCGAATCATGTGCAATATTGACAATTGCAACATCTGAAAGAAATCTATAAATATAGATGTGGATACAGGACCACCTGGGTGTAGCTCAGGCCCTGTATATAACAACTAGGTAAATACATCTTTACATTATTCAATTTCTATGTATTTATATTGTTGTATTTACCTAGTTGCAATATACAAGGCCTGATCTACACTCGTGTGGTCTTGTCTTCGTATTTACATTTATCTAGTTTTTCCTTCAGTTGATGTACATTCTTTGCCATTATCACTTCGTCTTTCAGTCCATTTCAACTATTTATGTTTCTTCTGGGAAAACTGTACTTTTTTGTGTCATTCTAGCACATTCATTTTTGCTATTTTTCTGGTGTCCCCTTAAATCTCCAGCTTTTCTCCTTAATATTAGATTTTTTTATATCTTTTTGTTCCAGATTGTTCATCAATTTATATATTGTAATTAAGTCTCCTCTTTCTCTTCTCTCTTCAAGTGTGATTAGTTGCATTTCATTTAATTCTTCTTGTTATGTGAGATATTTAAATCATGGCACCATCTTAGTTGCTATTCTCTGTTTTCTTTTTAATTTCACCACATGCTTTTTCTTGGGTGGGGACCATATTAGTTTGCATATTCCAGTTATGGTCTGATATTTGTAGTTATAATTTTTCTCATCATATTTTGATCTAGGAAATGACAAGCCATTCGTGTGCCGACAAAAATTATGTCTAGGCTATATATGTTTCTCTGGTGATAAGTTTTCCTGTATTACCACTCCCAAATCTTTCTCTTCTTTTGCTATTGATATAGTATTTTGTTCTATTTATATGTCCATGAGGGTCTCATTGCACTCTTTTCCATTTTCATTATATGGCATTTTTTTTGCATTAATTCCATTTTTCATATCCTGCTCCATTCATATATTTTGTTTATGTCATCCTGTAGCTCATCGCAATCCTTGTAGGTTTTTATTTTCCTTAGTAATGTTGCATTATCTCCAAACAGACGTATGTAACTGCTTACTCCTTCTGTCATGTCATTTACATATACTAAAAACATTATTGGTGCCAAAACTGATTCCTGTGGTACTCCACTTTTTATTTTCCTCCAGTCAGATTTTTCATCCTGTATTACTGTTCTCATTTCCTTTCGTTTCAGTTAGTCTTCCATTTAGTTTTTTATTGTTCCTTTCAATTTCCAAAGTAATCTCCTGTGCAGAACATTATCAAATTCATCCCTTACCCCTGGCGCCGGTAGGCTCAATGGAGGCCTTAGATGGTCGGCCTCCGCCCGTTAGTAGCGCGGGTTAGATTTTTTAAGTGACGACTCGTTTCTTATTGAGAGGCTCATGCTGCCAGTGGAAGCTCCTCACGCATGTGGCTTTGCAGTCCCGTCGAGGATAGTGTTATGGCAGCATGTGGGTGATCTTAGGCCACTCGGCGGTATAAGCGAAGAAAAGTGGCCAGCACGTGCCGGGGCTTGAATGCGGGACCCTGAGCTGGTATGCCCGACTGCTAGCCACTAGGCCACCGCCTCCCCCGCCTTTTTTTAGTCTAAATAGTATATGCAATTCACCCATCCATCACGTTCTTGTGTTATATATCTCACTCTTGAGTAAAAACTTAATAAGTTTGTGACACATGACCTTCCTGTTCATAATCCAAATTGCCTATGGTAACATTCTTTCTCTTTCTAAGTAATCAGTCCATTGTTTCTTGATGACTTTCTCACATATCATACATACTATCCTGGTCAAAGACATTGGTCTATAATTGAGTGGTTCCTCTTTATTTCCATTTTCAAAAATATGCATTATTCCAACTCTTTTCCATTCTTTAGGGACTTTTCCTGTTTTGAGAGAACACCCAATTATATGAATTTGCTCAGCCATTTCTTGTCTACACTTTTAAGATGTATCCTGATACTCTATTTGGTCTTATTGTCTTTTTCTCATCTAATTCCTTCATCATTTCCTTTATCTCTTCTCTATTAATGCTGATTTCCCACATCTCATTTACTCTCTTTTGTCTCTGGTTTTTCAAATTCATATTCTTTTGTAAACACTTTCTGAAATTTTTGTTTAATATTACACTTATTTTCTTCAGGTCATCATATATTTCCTTATTTTACTTCAACTGAGCTGCATTTTCTTTGTTTTAATTTTCCATTAATAAATCTATACAACAGCTCTTCCTCTCTTCTTACCCTAACATATTTTATGCCTTGCTAGTTTATAATCTTCTTTCTTTTTCAGTTTTTGTTTTCTTTTCATTCTTATCCATGCTCTGTCCCTTTCCTTTTTTGCTCCATCATACTTTCCGTTCAACCACTTTTTTAAAAATTTCTTTTACTTCATAAAATGGAACATAATTCTTGACGCCTCGGTCATATATCATCAGGAAGAAATCATATTTTTTGTGTACGTCCTTTAGTTCTTTCATTCATGTCCAATCAGTTTCGTCAAACACTGTTTCAGCCTCCGTAGAGTTTGCTTTACAATAATTCTTCCTTTTAATTCTATATCATTCCTCCTGCCTGATTTTCATAAGTCCTCCCTTCATTTCAATTTCCAGGATCATATGGTCACTGCATCCAAATGGGCACTCCTAATTTTTATCTTTTATAGTGTAATAACTTTGGTTAATAGTAGGAATAAACTTAATGGTTTATCTTTTCTATATCTGGTATTTTCAGTTACCCATTGTATCATTGTATTATTCATTGTTAATGTCAATAATCTACTTCCCCAAGTATTTTCACCGCTTTCATACATCTCCCACCTTACTTCACTACAATTAAAATCTCCTGATAACATTATCCTTTTGTTGTCTGTAATTATTTGTCCTAAAGTCCCTAGAATATCTTCTATTAATTTTTCATGTTTATATTTGGTCCAATTTTTTTTTGGGGTGGGTCACGTATGCAACTACTATTTTTTGTTTCACCACATTTGGTCATAATTTGTAAATCGTGATTTACCTCTAGTGTAGTTTAAAGCATTGTTGTATGAGGCAATTGACCTCAGTCAATATATACTGATATTGCCTTTTGTCAGGAAAAGACTGATGGGATGGAGGGCCAAGCAGTGGCTGCTTTGCCTTTGCAGTCTCTTGGTGAACACCTTGAAGATGCCACCCTTGAGGCCTCGGGCAGCTTCTTCTGGATGCCTGAACCAAAACTGAAACTCACATTACTCTCCCAGACCTCCACCCTCACTAAGGTGCATAATAGGATCCGTGATGATTACATTCTTTTTATGTCAAACTAGAAGATAAGATTTTACAACAGGCAATTATTATTTTAAATTGACCCCCTAAATTTTATTTGTGCACCAGCACTGTTAGACGCCAGTCTTTAAATCAGTGAATTTTATCCAATGTGTATTATTTTGTTGTGTAAAAACATTCAGTCTTAACAGTACATTTTTGGTGTCTATATCAACCTATCCTACTTTTAAGTAATAGTATGAAACAGGCTGTTATTGATTTGCTGAAACCATATCATGAGAGCCCAGTAAAAACTTTATTGATGGTCCAGATGTAATCCCTGGCACGGGAATCACAAAGCATGAATGTTGCTGATTGAGTTATAAGTGATACCACAACTGATGTTGCAAGAACAGTTGACTGACCTTGGAATCAAATTGTGATGTTTATCATGATTGGAGTTTTGTATCACAACCTGGGGTTTAAGGTGCTTATCTCCAAGAAGATTTGGACAGTTACTCTTACTCATTCACCTAGTGCCACCACTGAATACCAGTATAAAGGTAGCATTTTGTGTCAAACAAAGTTCTTAAAGAATGGAAAAAAGCTGATATGCTTATTTACAAAAGTGGAAATAAAGTACAATTATTTGATTATAGACCACTGTCAGTGACCATAGTCTGTAAGATATGTGAGATCTTTATCCAGAAACAATGGACAAGATACTTAGAAAGAGAAGGAATAATAACAGACAGACATATTGGATTGATAACAGGAAGATCATGTGTCACATACTTATTAAGCTTTTACGTAAGTGATATGACACAAGAAAGAAATGGATAGACTTGAAAGTGGCATTCGATAAGGTTCCACACAGATTACTATGGAAGTTGGAATACATTGAAGGATGGAAATAAACATTAAAAAGCTGGGTGGAAGACTACCTAAAAGGAAGGAAAATTAGAACAGTAGTAAAAGATTAAAAATCTGAAAGGAAGGAAATTAAAAGTCGAGTATGTCACAGGGATCAGTTTTGGAGCCAATAATGTTCTCAGTATATGTAAATGACATGACAGAAGGAATAAGCAGTTACATAAGTCTGTTTGCAGATGATTGAAAACTACTAAGGAAGATTAGAAACCAAATGCAATGCCCTCCTGATACAAGTACTAACTACCGCCCAATCAGTTTAACATCAATGGTAGGCATGATGTTAGAAGCTATCATAGCAAGGGCAATTAGAAAACATTTAGATGAACACAAGCTAATTAGACATAGTCAACATGGTTTTAGCAAGGGGAAGTCCTGCCTGACAAATTTATTATCCTTCTATAGGAAAGTATTTGAAACCATAGATAATGGGGACGAGTATGATATAGTTTATTTGGACTGTTAAGACTGTTAAGACTGTTAAGTAAAGTCAAGGCTCATGGCATAGGAGGGAAGGTACTAGAGTGGATTAGGGGATGGCTTACTAGTAGGGAACAGAGGGTACAGATTAATGGGAAGAAATCAGAATGGGGTAATGTCACTAGTGGGGTACCACAGGGATCAGTACTAGGACCATTGTTATTCATAATCTATATAAATGACTTAAAGACAGGAATAAACAGTGATATCAGTAAATTTGCCGATGACACAAAGATAGGAAGACTGGTAAAGAATTTAGATGATGCTAGGATGCTGCAGGATGACTTAAATAGGCTGTACGAGTGGTCAGAGAAAGGGCAGATGCAGTTTAATGTTAACAAGTGTAGCATTATGAGCGTAGGTAAAGGTAATAGGCCTGTAGAGTACACATTAAATGACAATACCTTAGGAAAGTCATATAGTGTGAGGGACTTAGGAGTTCAAATAAGCAGTGACTTGTGCCCCAGGGAACAGTGTATTATAGCTAGAAATAGGGCCAACAAGATACTGGGATTTATTAGTAGGTGTGTGACAAATAGGAGTTCTGAGGTCATTCTGAGGTTGTATTTAGCGTTAGTAAGACCCCACCTAGATTATGCAGCTCAGTTTTGGTCCCCTTATTATAGGAAGGATATAGGCTCCTTGGAGGCAGTCCAGAGAAGAATGACCAAGATGATCCAGGGGCTGAGAAATTTACCCTACAAAGATAGGTTAAAATTGTCTTAATCTCCACTCCCTAGAGAGAAGGAGGGCAAGAGGGGATATGATTGAGGTTTTCAAATGGGTAAAAGGAATTAATAAGGGAAACATTGATCAGGTTTTAGAATTTAGTAGTCAGGATAGGACACATGGAAATGGGTACAAGCTAGAAAAACTTAGATTCAGGACAGACATAGGTAGATATTGGTTCACTAACAGAGTCGTGAACGATTGGAATAGGCTGGGTAGACACGTAGTAAGTGCTGAGTAAATAGGTAGCTTTCAAAGACGGTTGGATCAGAGTATGGATAGGGATGACAGATGGGATGGCTAAATATTGGATTATTCCAAGAGTGGGGGACAAGGAGCTGCCTCGTGTAGGTCATTAACTGGCTTCTTGCAGTCTCCTCATTTCTTATGGTCTTATGTTCATAAGTAAATTTTGTAAATACAGTATTCTAAAAGCATAAAAACAACACTTATCAGTGAACGGGGAGCAGCAGGCATGTAATCCAAGCAAAGGGGAACCTTGTTGTAACATGTAGAAGATGATAGGGGGACTCAGTCGCATTTTAACACTATGGTATCACTTACGTAGTCACTTTAATCACTTTATAATCACCACATATATATATATATTCAGTACTGTACCTGTGCAACTTAATTTTACATCACTTGAACACTTAATTACTGCAACACTATAGTTTTACCTTAAACTGTGAAACAAGCCTTAATTTCTGCAACATTCGTGGTCTTGGATCTAATTATAAATCTGTGGAACACCACTTTTCCTTCTTTAAACCTCTCCTCACCTAGACCCAGTTGTCTGAGGCTACTGATAGCAGCCCCTACTCTGTTCCCTCCTGCTTTCTCTATTCTCATTTTTTAACTTAAGCTGGCTGTTGCGTCAATGTACGCAATGACATAACTTGCTCTCGTGCCCAAGCCCTTTAATCTTCTGAATTTTCTACCATCTGGCTTTGACCTAACCGTTACTCTACCACTAAATTTTTCTGTGCTGTTATTACTCTCCTAACTCTTCTGACTATGTAAAAATTTTTATTTTATTTTATTTGACATCTAAAGTGGAGCATATCTTAACTAACTTTCTTTTTGCTGAGATCTCCACATTTGGAGATTTCAATGTTCACCACCAGCTTTGTCTTTTCTTTTCTTTCAATGACCAACCTGGTGAACAAGCCTTCAAATTTGGTTTCCTTAACGATCTAGAGCAACTGGTGCAGCACTCTACTCATATTCCTGACCACTCTGGTGATATGTCCAACATTCCCGACCTTTTCCTTACCTCTAATCCTTCAGCTTACTCTGTCAAATTGTCCTCTCCGTTGGGCTGTTCTTATCACCGTCTTATTTCAATACCTTGTGCTATCGCTCCAGTACCGCCTCAGGACCCACCGAGGCGGAGGTGCTTCTGGCATTATGCTTTGGCTAAGTGAGATGACCTGAGGAGGTGCTATTCTGATTTTCCATGGAATGATTACTGCTTCCGTGTTTACATCCCACCCACTTTCTCTAGCCCCAAAGCTCACAAACCTTTCTTCAACTTAGCTTGTTCACGTGCTATCCATGATAAAGAGGAGGCTCACAAACAGTACCTCAACCTTCCATCTCCTGATACTCACACTCTTTATATTTCTACGGGGAATTGCCAAATCTGTTCTCTTACTAGCCAAGAACTCCTTCATTAATAGGAAATGTCAAAATCTTTCCTGTTCTAATTCCTTGTGACTTTTGGCATATAGCTAAAAATATCTCCAACAATTCCTTTTCTTCATCTTTCCCTCCCTTACTTCATCCAGATGGCACCTCTGCCGTAACCTCTGTCTCTAAGGCTGAACTCTTCACTCAAACTTTTGCTGACAATTCCACATTGGTTGATACTTGGCTTGTTATTCCTTCTCCACCTCATTCTTACTACTTCATGCCTAATATTCAAATCCTTCGTAATGATGTTTCTCATGACCTTGCTGGTCTTAACCCTTGGAAGGCATATGGTCTGAATGGAGTCCCTCCTATTGTTCTCAAGAACTGTTTTTCCATCTTGCATTTTGCTGTTCAAACTTTTCCATCTCTGCCTATCAACTTCCACCTATCCTTCACCTGAATCTGTATTTCAACCTTACTACAACTTGAGCTTATTTAAGAGAGGAGTATCAAGACACTTGCAACCCTAATTTGGCATCCCTTTTTTTGATTGCTTGTTTTTTCTTTTTTCTTCTTATTTTTTTTACATGTTTTATTGCCCTTGACTGGTTTCCTGTTTGCATAAAAAAATGTATACTCTTCCATAAAAAGACAAGGCGCAGAAAGGGAGGGGTAGAAAAAGAGCTTGAGTGGTGCAGCAACAAGCTTGTGATGAGTTGCAAAGAACTCAGCACTCCAGAAAACCCTGCAGCTCTTGAGCATCCACCAACGAGTACTAATGAGGATGTGATCAATCTTCTTCGCTACCCTTCCAGCATTGCTATACCAAGTCCAGCGGTGCAGCTCTGGTCCCTGATACTAAGAACCTGCAATTCTCAGCCTTCTGGCTTTTGCAAAATTCAGGAGAGCTGTTGGTGTTCGTGATACCAGAGTCATGAGGACCAACACATAACTCGTAGCCAGCTCTTTCAGTGGCAATTGCAACATTGAAGTCACCCAAGACAATGAGTGTGTTCTGCGGGGGCATTGGTTCAGTGCAGGGTCAAGTTTGCCGTAGAACATCTTCTTGTCAGCCTCACACATCTCGGTAGGAGAATCTAATGCAACAAAAGACAAAGCCAAAGGTGTGCTTCTGCCTCAATCGCATTATACGCTCATCAACCAGAATAACCTCCACAATGGATGGCTGCAGAATGCTGGTGAAGCCTCTAGCTACGTCCTTGAGACTGGGCACCATTGCTCATGCCGGACCAGTAGTAGGTAAAACCTCTGCAACTGATTTTGCCATATCCAGGCTTCCTCATCTCAGAGAGTCCCACTATATCCACCCTCAGCCTTTTGAGCTCATCTGATACATGATAATTGATACAAAGGAAAAAGCAAACAGTAACAGATTTGTTGGTTGTTATCAGGGTGTTTCCAGGATATGAAGAAGGTGGTGATATCTCTGGAGGGAGGCATTTTATATAGATACAGACTTATCTTTGATGCAAATCACTTCCATTTCAGGTAGAGCTGAGGGCTAACTTCAAACAAGAGGAAGAGGGTAAGCTTCAGTTAACTATCACAACCCCAGTGACAGGATATGAGAACCTGGACCTAGCCGTTGAATATCGCCTTCCCATTAATGAGGACCCAGGATATTTTGATGGCAGATTGAACACTTCCATCAACACTGAATTCCACTTGACAGGAACAGGCACCACCAGGGACTTAGAAGGATCATTTGCAACACCATATGAACCTTTCAGGTGAGGTATTTTTGTCTCATTTTAATGTTGAAAAATACCACATATCCAGTAAAAGGTGCCATTCTTCCATTCATATATAAAAAATGTACAATAGCCAATACTTAAACATGGCCTATCACATGAGCTCGGAGATACTCAGCCAGGTAGCATGAGGAACTGAAAACTATATCGTAGATTATTATTTACAATGTTACTAGAATGCATAAAATATCTCTGGTTAATTTAATTAGTCACTTTGTGAACTGGTTGAGCTCTTCATTTTTATTTCAACTTTACCAAACTTTTTTAGTTTCCTAATGCCACATGTGGTAATGCACAACACGAAAAATAAGATTAATTAATTTGATTCTCAAAATCTATTTATTACTCTCTGAAGTTATATTATTACACCCTGTAGAGATGCTGATATCAGAAAAGGCAGTAATCCCTTTAATATGTGAACGTAATGAGCTGAAGAACATGTCTGGATCTTGGTTTGTTCAGTTCTTGGTCACCAGACCCCAGATAGGGGTTTGGAGGGGTTTGGCCTCGTCAGGAAAAGTCAAGATACCGTAATTTCGGTTTATAAGACACTGCATCTTGGAAGACGCACCATGATTTTGAAAAAAAAAATAAAATAAAATGTTGCCTGGTATAGTCATTATCACACCAGAACACACTCACTATTCATCATCTTTGTTAAACACTGCTCATCAGTCATTATTTATGGAAAAGTTCACTGAAAGACTTATGGTATACAAATAATTGTAAATAGTATGTAAATGTACTACACATCTTTCATACAGGCTGACATGAGTAAATACACTCATATACATATTTGTTTTCTCATATGTGAACAAAACAAGTTAATTAGAATTTCTTATGATATTCAAAATACTTGTAACAGGTAAGTACTGAGGTTAAAAGACACATGGGTATTTTTCATGGTATATTTTAGGAAAAAAGTGCGTCTTATTAGCCAAAAAAATACGGTAGTTAAATCTTACAGTATATGATTAAACTATAATTCTGTACACTGCAATACAATAATGTATGATAAATTGCAATATATTATGTATACATTTGTAAAAGCACAAGGGGAGAATGATGTATCCACGAACCGTGAAGATTGGGTTTCTGAATTTGTGTAGATGAGGGTAAAAGGAAGGTGATTGGAAAAATGTTTGTGGAGCAAAAGTTTGATTTGTTAGCATTGTGTGAAACTAAATTGAAAGAGAAGGGTTACTTAAGTTAGATTATATATACTTCAGAAATGGAACTTTCATATGGAAGATGACAGCCCTTGATGTTGTAAAGTCTCGCTTGGTGGCCAAATTTGGATGGGAGAATAGCAACATTGCCCTTGATGCCTCGGTCAGATACCAACAGCAGTTCATTCAGATGGTAAGTTTGCTTGAAAGTTTGCTTTGGAAGTTAAATGTTATACTCAAAGTTTTATATATTGATGATTTGGTAAAATAAATGAATTATTAACATACTTGCTTGTGGATATTGACTACTTTTAATGTGAATTTTAGTTGGAAGGAACACTGGAGACCCCTTGGGAAGATCTGGGTCATTCCAGCATTCGCCTTGTGGGACAGCCACAGGAAAGAGGTTACAAGAACCAGTTGGTACTACAGGGCATGGAAACTACCTACAGGGGACATCTCTTTTGGAAGTATCGTGATGAGAATGACTGGGAGGTTGACATACAGGTTAGTTCATGCTCTGAAACAAGCTTTAAGATACAGTAAAACATTGATAAATCTGAATTTGTTAGATCAGAATTCAGAATTTCTTGTCAAAAATCATATTGTGATGGACCTATGGGAAAAGATAGTATAGTGAGAGAATTACAAAAACATTTGGGGAGGCGGTGGCACAGTGGTCTAGCATTTGGTCAGGCAAACCTAGGATCCCGGGTTCGATCCCCCAATATTCACTGGCCACTTTTCGTTATTTGGTATCACCGCCGAGTGGCCAAAGACTACCCAAATTGCTGCCATACTGTCCTCGGACGGGACTTACAATGTTTATATGCATCTGAGGCTTTAGCAGCGATTAGTTTCTCTAGTTCTCAACATATTGAAGAGAGAACGTAAAAAACATTCGAGGCGTCACTATAAAAAATCTAAAACCTATGCCAAATAACAGGCAAGAGGCAAGTCCATCTGTGCCTCCATAAAAGCCTACTGGCGCCAACGGTAAATGATATATAAAAAAAAAAGTTATACAGTGGAGTCTCTTTTATCCAAACATTATGGGGCTTTCAAAGTTTCATTGAATCATTTTTTACGAATAAAAGATATTACAATACTATGTAGCATACAAGGGAACCTTATTTTACTCACACATCACCCATTTGTGGCAATGTCCAGCCCTCCACCTGCACCACAAAAGCCACTCAACCATCACCAAAACACTTAATTCACTGCAGTAAGTATGTATGTATGGAACTGTACTTCTTTAAGTAATAGAAACTGTTAACCACGAACTTTAGAATTTTATATTTGTTTGCATATGTCGTAGAGAGTGGTTGACCCAATATTGTAGTCTTTCATTGCCACACTTTTGCTTACACCATGGTCAATCTTGTAACATATTTCTATTAACTGTTTCAGAATAAGCACAACTCTTTTTCTCTGTTTTCCATCAACTTAGTAAGCTTTATGATTTGCCATGATAACAAATTTCACAATGTATGTTCCTTAATTACGAGACTGATCCAGACACAAACGCAGTCAATGTGTTGTGAGAACTGAGAAACTTTTCAAACAGGGCTTCCCAGCATGGTCCAATCACTGCTCGCTCAATCAGAGCAATCATGAACTTAAAGGTATGGTCACAATAGTCATCGGTAACCATGGATTTAGACTATTCACAAGTGCTCATACCCGATGAAGGAACCAGCTGCCCAGTCCTGGCTGATCATGTCACAGGGTGACCACTCATAAAATTGAGAGATCCCAAGAATGACATTAAAAAAATCTAAGATGAACAAAAAATAGCAAGATTCCTAAAATATCGCTCTCTGTAGAAATAGGGCTTAGTTTTACAAAAGAGTGTAGTATAAGTCTCACCTTACATATCACTGAACAAATACTTGAATTGGAGTATCATCTGCTTCACCATCACTGGCAACCTCAACACTTGGATAAAGTGTTGCCTCCTCTCCCTTTTTGCATTTGTTTTCTCGTTCTACGTAGCGTTGGTGGCATTGACCATGCTTGACATTTCTGATGAGTGAAGTCGAGGGCTTCCACTGATAGCAAGTTGCACCCTGTCGCGCAATTGCTTGTTTTGCAAGAAGACGGTTTGATGCAGTAGATACACTGAGTCTATTTATCTGCTTTGTTTTAATCATATTCAGCTGTGAAAAGACCCTCTCAACACATACAGAGGAGTGAGGAAGAGCCAGCAAACTACAGTTTCCAAACTACTTTTCTTGATGAGTAAGTTACTGTAGGTAATGTATCTTAAGGAAAAAGTATCAACAAAACTATAGCTCCTTATAGATATTCCCAAGATTAGTGCCATTTTTCCCAAGACTATGTATAAAAAGCCAAAATCTTGGGTAAAACAAAAGAGTAGTCACCCTGATTGACCCTGTCGCTCTAGCATAGCAACTGTAAACTAAAGATATGAGCACACTAGCTGCCCTCATAGCAGGCTAATATCTAAATTGTAGGCACATGGAATAGAAGAGCATCTATGTGCGTCAATAGGAAATTGGCTCTCGGACCACCAACAACGAGTTGTTTTAAATGGTGAAGTATCTGATTGGCAAGATGTAACTAGTTGTGTGCCTCAAGGGTTGGTCTTGCTCTTCCATATTTATGTGGATGATTTAGAAGGTAATTTTCTGTCAAAAATAGCAAAATCTGCAGATGGTACAAAACTTAGCAGTAAAGTATTATGCTCTGAAGACTAGTAAAATTCAGGAGAACAAAAATAAACAAATCAATTGGAGCAAGAAATAACAAATGCCGTCTGATACAAATAAGTGTTAAGTTATGCATATTGGTCATAAAATTCCAAATTTTAAATACAAGATGCGAGACCAGGTGCTCGATGATGTTAAACAAGAAAAAGACTTTAGAGCAATCATTAGTAGTATGCTAAAATTGAGTGATCAGTGCACAGCTGCAAGTAAGAAAGCGACTATGATGTTAGGTTTAATTTTAAGGAATCTTTATCACAAATCCCCAGAAGTAATGGAAAAACTCTATGCAGCATTTGTGAGATCTCGCCTAGAATGAGCAATTCAATTCTAGTCACCGAACTACAGTAAAGACTAAAGTTTACTTTACTATCGTCAGCAGCTCCTTGCACGTCACGCAAAAATTCTTCTCCGGGGCCATAGTAGGCGACCACTCTCTCCTGTCTCCCCTGCAATTGGGAGAGCACAGCATCGATACCTTCCATGTTGGCGTCGCAATCCAGGGTGTATGGACGGCTGGGGTCAGATTAAGGCAGCATCAGTGCCTCTACAAAGGCCTCCTTCAGTCAGTTGAAGGCTGCCTGGCATAAGTCGTCCCAGCGGAACAACGCACCCTTATGGATCAGATGGTGAAGAGGAGCAGCAATGGTGGTAAAACCCTGCAGCAATGGTGGTAAAACCCTGGACAAATCTTCTGTAATACGTACAGATGCTCAAGAAGTTCCTTACATCTTTCACTGTCTTTGGTACCTGCCACTCCTTAACTGCAGTCACCTTTTGCGAGCCTGCCTTCACCCCTTCTTGTCCAACGATGTACCCCAAGAACAGCACTTCACACTGGAACAACACACAATTCTTGGTGTTCAGTTTCAGGTTGGCAGCACGGAAATGCTTCAGCAACACCTCCAGGCGCTCCAGTTTCTCCATGAACGTTGCCCCAAGCACAATAATGTCGTCCAAGTAGATGAGAAAGGCCTTACAATGCAGACCGTCCAGCACCCGTTCCATCAATCGCTCGAAGGTTGCTGGCGCGTTGCAAAGTCCGAAGCTCATGACCTTGAAGTGCCACAGGCCACGGCCATAGGTGAATGCCATTTTCTCCTTATCCTCTTCGGCCATCTCCACCTGGTGGTAATCGCACTTAAGGTCCAGGGTGGAGAACCACTTCGTGCCAGCCAACGTGTCCAGGGTGTCATCTACATGTGGCAGAGGATAAGAGTCTTTAACTGTCACGTTGTTCAGACCCGATGTGCCATCTTTCTCCCCCACTAGGACCACAGCAGATGACCAGGGGCTCTGAGACTTTTCTACAGCACCCTGTGCGATAAGTTCGTCCACCGCTTTCTCTATTTCCTGCCGCTTGGCGGAAGGGATTCTCCATGGTGGCTGCTTGATGGGCAGACTGTTGCTGGTGTTGATGTGGTGCTTCACCAGGGCGGTGTGCCCCAGGTCCAAGTCTTCTGCCAAGAACACATCTGCTTAGGAGTGAAGCAGCACAGCCTGGCGCGCTGCCTGCCTGAGGTCCAAGCACGTTGCACTCCTGCTCAACAAGTCCCGCATATGGGCAAGCACACCACCATCAACATGCTGTTCCTGCTGCACCAAGCTCGATGCCAAGCACACTCACTCCACTTCCTCATAGGAGCCTACCACAGTCCCTTTAGGGATGAGTTTCTCCCTTTCCGTCACATTGTCCACTAGCAAGACAACCTCCCTCTCATCAGGCAGCACAAGAGTGCATCCAACAGCCAAGCCCTCACTTAGCGTTCGGGATAGTGATGGTTCCACTAGCACACCGCCCTGCCTTATTCTCCGGCTGAGCCTGGACGGCACTCGGGTTCAGACAGGCGCCATTCTTCTTTAGGTGGTCCAAGTCGAGGAGACAAGGGATGCCAATACCTGCCACATACACAGGCATTTCCTCTTCCTTGCTTCCTACTCCGATCTTCACCTCCTCGTAACTCCGTGCAGTGGCCAGTCACGCCACACAGTTGTTGTGCCGCCAGGGGAGGGGCTTGTGCTGCCATCATATCCACGCTGACAAACGTCCTTTCTGCCTCTGAATCCACAGTCAGGAAATGTGGCTTGCCGTTTACTGTGCCCTCAACCTGCACAATGTGCGGGGTCGTGGACTGACACCTTATTGAGAGTGGGACTGTTGAGGCACTGGTTGGAAGAGGGCCTAAGTCCCCAGCCCGCTGTTGTTTCACGGCGACAAAGGAGTGTCGACAAGCTTGTGCTGCAGGCATGTTTGGGAGTAATGGCCTAGCTGGCCACAACTCCAGCAGCAGGGCTGAAAAACATATGGCCTCCCTCAACTCGGGGCAGTCCCTCTTCATGTGCCCTTGCTGCTCACACTCCCAGTAGTTCCCCGTAAACCCATCAGCACTGGTGCCTGCAGATTGCTTCTGGATGCTGCCCCTCCTGGCCCGAAACTCTTACTCCCTGCCCGCTGTTTGATACATGATGCTACTGGACGCCACTAATGACTCAAGCTCAAGAGCTTAAGCCAGCGCGTCCTGCAGGTCGGCAGCATGTGCATAATTGATGTACACCTGAGGCTGAGGATCTCCAAGGGCGTTAACAAACTGATCCTTCAGGAGCAACAATGTCACAATCTCCGGGGCATCTGGATACGCCCTCCTCACCAGGCACTCTAGCTCCTGAGCCAGCTGCTGTAGGGGCTCTCCTCGCCCCCTCATCCTGGCCCGGAAGCACATTCATGAATTGTAAGCGAGATCTTGTATCCTGCGCGAAAACGGCTGGCGCGCGGCAATTTAAAGAGTAACTAACCAAATTTTATTTCACTAGGCTAAACATATATCATCTCTCTCTCTCTCTCTCTCTCTCTCTCTCTCTCTCTCTCTCTCTCTCTCTCTCTCTCTCTCTCTCTCTCTCTCTCTCTCTCTCTTTTTTACAACTGTTGTGATGTTTTTTTTTCTCATGTGTTTTTAACCTGACCTAACCTAAACCTAACCAAACCTAATCTAAATCTAACCTGTGTGTGTGTAGACTTAGGTTAGGTTAGGTTAGGTTAAAAACACAAAAGAAAAAAAACAAAAAATGGTGAGAGAGAGAGAGAGAGAGAGAGAGAGAGAGAGAGAGAGAGAGAGAGAGAGAGAGAGAGAGAGAGAGAGAGAGAGAAAGAAAGAGAAAGAGAAAGAGAGAGAGAGAGAGAGCCATAGAGGGAGTGAGTAAATAAAGTTTGGTTAGTTACTCCGTAAATTGTCGCGCGCCAGCCATTCTCGCGCTGGGTATGTGATCTCACTTACAATTCTTGAATATGCGGCCTTGAACCTGGCTTAGAACACCTCCGCCTGGTGTTTGTGTCCGTACCTCCGTTCAAGGGCGGCCACCACACAGTCCTAAGAAGTGTGTTGTGGCGATGTCAAATGGCTCAGCACCTCTACCGCACTGCCCTTCAAAGAGGACACCAACTGCACTGCACGTTCCTTCGAGTCCCAGGCCTGAGCCTCCACCAGAAGCTCGAACTTGGTGTGGTAGGCATCCCAGGGTACACTTCCATCATATTCTTGGGGCTTGCAGTGGCAAACAGAAGGGTAAGGTGTAAATGGGTGAGGAGTGGCAGGAGGGGCTGGCGCGCCACAGCGGCCCAGCATCACCGCTTGTCTGCCACATACCCTCTGCACCCAAACTGTATTGGCTACCCACTTTGCTAGCTTCGTCGTCCTTACCAGTCGGCTTCAACTCCTTCAGACACACAGGGTACGGTGACCCGCCTGACACTACAGACTGCTCAGCTGCCAGCGTGCCTCCAGGCATTCTATGTGCTGCTCAACTTCCTGACTCAAGCATGACACTTCTTCCTCCATTTCTTTCATCACCTCGTGACAGCTTTCTCAAGTGAACTGCTTTAACTCCTCTTTTCAGCTCGACAGCAATGACCTATCTCCGCCTGTCAAGCCTGCAGTTCCGCCTTCATAGCAGCCCGTGCCACCTGTTGCTGTGTTTCCTTAGCCGCCAAAGCCGACAATAGTGACTGGGTGGCACCAGATCCCTCATCCTCTGCGTCAGGCATCATTCCTGGCTCAGCCCGAGTCCTGTGTACACTGAAAACTGCACGCCACCAGCCACACTCACTGGTCTCCCAAGAGATACCTCGCACGGCCTCTTGCTAACAGCCAGATAACAGGACTCCCACTTCTGAGGGCAGGCGGTCACAGACTCGGCGGCGGACAGCCCCAGCGGTGCACAGCCCCAGCTCCCACACAGTCAGAGTCACAGAGTCACTCCCACACCCCAGGTCCTTCACAGGCAAGCACAGTGTCCACCTGTATTGGCAGGGCACTCACAGGGCCTCACGCGGGCTTTGTGGTATTCTGGGTGTAGCAGAGAACAGAGCGAACACCACTGGTCGAGGCGAAGGCTGTAATCTCATGTCGAGTAGACCCAGCGTCACCCGCACGACCTCCCCGCCAAAACAAGTCCTGGATGGAGGGACTACAGGCCTTTGTAGCAATATATATATATATATATATATATATATATATATGTATATACATATATATATATATATATATATATATATATATATATAAATGTATATATATATATATATATATATATATATATATATATATACAGAAAGTCTTTGCTATACGATAATTCGGTTTACGTTAAATTCGCAGATACGATACTAGCCAATTAGTACCTTTTTTTCGATTTACGATACTTGATTCCCAGTTACGATATTAAAAAAAGGCGCCAAAATCGGCATGGCGAGTTGGGCGTGGCCAAATCGGCGTGGTGACGCATGCAGCGCCACCACGCCGCTACGCTACATGCGGCCAACTCCAACAACTAGTCATTCCCGCGCCACCATTACTAACACAGTGAAACTTTGTGCCAAACAGTCCACGATCTCGACGTTCTTCAAACATGCCAGCCCATCAACATCAGCTGGACCATCCACTTCAACAGAGCAATCAACTTCAGGTTTTGAATCGCCCGCCTCACCCTCGACCTCCGCCTCACCACCTACGTCGCCCGCATCAGTTGATCAGATGATTGCATAATTATATTCTTTTCTTTATTCTTTTCTTTATTTTCTTTATTATTTACATTCAATTTGTTTATTTTTACACTAAGGTATGTCTTTATGTATGTATCTGAACCTGAAGAAGTGACTTTGGCAATGTGCTGGAACGCATCCCTATCTAATACATGTAAAAAGGGGTTCGGTATACGCTATTTCGGTTTACGATAGGGTTTCAAGGAACGCATTGCTATCGTAAACTGAGTACCTCCTGTATATATATATATATATATATATATATATATATATATATATACAGGAAATCTTCGTTTTACGATAGCAATGCGTTCCTTGAAACCCTATCGTAAACCAAAATAGCGTATACCGAACCCATTTTTAAATGTATTAGATAGGGATGCGTTTCAGCACATTGCCAAAGTCACTCCTTCAGGTTCAGATACATACATAAAGACATAACTTAGTGTAAAAATAAACAAATTGAATGTAAATAATAAAGAAAATATTGAAAAGAATAAAGAAAAGAATATAATTATGCAATCATCTGATCAGCTGATACGGGCGACGTAGGCGGTGAGGCGGAGGTCGAAGGTGAGGCGGGAGATTCAAAACCTGAAGTTGATTGCTCTATTGAAGTGGATGGTTCAGCTGATGTATATGGGCTGGCATGTTTGAAGAACGTCGAGATCGTGGACTGTTTGGCACAAAGTTTCACTGTGTTAGTAATGGTGGCGCGGGAATGACTAGTTGTCGGAGTTGGCCGCATGTAGCGTAGCGGCGTGGTGGCGCTGCATGCGCCACCACGCCGATTTGGCCACGCCCAACTCGCCATGCCGATTTTGGCGCCTTTTTTTAATATCGTAACTGGGAATCAAGTATCGTAAATCGAAAAAAGGGTACTAATTGGCTAATATCGTATCTTCGAATTTAACATAAACCGAAGTATCGTATAGCGAGAACTTCCTGTATATATATATATATATATATATATATATATATATATATATTGATATATATATATATATATATATATATATATATATATATATTGATATATTGATATATATATATATATATATATATATATATATATATATATATATATATATATATATTGGGAGGCGGTGGTCTAGTCGCTAGCGGTCGGGCATACCAGCTCAGAGTCCCGCGTTTGAGCCTCGGCACGGCCTGGCCACTTTTCTTCGTTACTACCGATGAATGGCCTAAGATCACCAACATGCTGCTATAACACCATCCTCGCCGGGACTGCAATGTTATATGCGCGAGGAGTTTCAGCTGGTAGCATGAGCCTATCACTAAGAAGAAACAAGGCGTCACTTAAAAAAATCTAACCCGCGCTACTAACGGGCGGAGGCCAACCATCTAAGGTCTCCCTGAAGCCTACTGGCGCCATGGGTAAAAGATAAAAAAATATATATAAATAAATTAAACTGTGCTTTTGTCGAGCGGCCATGTTGTGATGATGTCAGCTCTCTCTCTCGCTCTCTCTCTCTCTCTCTCTCTCTCTCTCTCTCTCTCTCTCTCTCTCTCTCTCTCTCTCTCTCTCTCTCTCTCTCTCTCTCTTTTCTCTCTCTCTCTCTCTCTCTTTTTTTTTCTTTTTTTTTCTCTCTCTCTCTCTCTCTCTCTCTCTCTCTCTCTCTCTCTCTCTCTCTCTCTCTCTCTCTCCACCATTCGTCTTTCTCTCCCTCCTTCCATCTCTTTTAAAAAACTCAACATCCTTAAGCTTCATATGTGGAATTCTTCTTCCTCCTCCTCCTCCTCTTCTTCTTCTTGTGACCTGTTATGGTTTGTATCGCTTCGTAGGTCCCGTTTACCTTGGTGTTACGGCTCCTCTATCCTTCCATAGACATGAATAGAAAGAAGGTGCAACACAAAGAGAGATTTTCACCGATGATACTAGTTCTTTCTTTTCAATTACGCTGATTTCCTTTGCATTCTTCTCATCCCTGTATAAGACGTGGGAAATACGCAAAGAAATTCAGCTTTTGTCGAGCGGCCATCTTGTGATGACGTCATCTCTCTCTCTCCCTCTCCCTCCCTCCCTCCCTCCCTCCCTCCCTCTCTCCCTCTCTCTCTCTCTCTCTCTCTCTCTCTCTCTCTCTCTCTCTCTCTCTCTCTCTCTCTCAGTTGTGGGATTCCTCCTCCTCCTCCTCCATCCTAGATACTGTAATGGTTTCCGCCAGTACAGTATCTATCTATTATCTATCATATTTAATCACATGTGTATATGTACTGTATATTCTTTCATTATATCATGTATTTCGGGGTTATTGGGCGAATAAAAGGGTAAGTCTTAAGAGTCCCGGAATACAATAGTGAATTTCCCATAGGTTATTAACTTCCAAGGATGCGTTTTTCCAAGGGTGCGCAAAGGGGTGCAGACAACATTAAGCTCCCTAGGGGGGCTGTCTGTATATATATATATATATATATATATATATATATATATATATATATATATATATATATATATATATATGGCCATGGATATCTTATAGTAAAGAATGAAAAGAGGAGGATACCCTACTATATTAAAGTAGACTAGACTACTATATTAAACAGTCGAAACCCCAAGGGTGCGGTCAATGCAGTCCGCGCCCTTTGCGCATCCTTGGAAAAAAGCACCCTTGGAAGTTAATAACCTATGGGAAATTCACTAATGCATTCCGGGATTCTTAAAACTTACCCTTATTTCGCCTAATAACACCCGATATACATGATATAATGAAATAATGTACATTACAAATACACATGTAATTAAATATGATAGATAATAGAGAGATACTGTACAGGCGGAAGCCAGTACAGGAGAGATAGAGAGAGAGAGAGAGAGAGAGAGAGAGAGAGAGAGAGAGAGAGAGAGAGAGAGAGAGAGAGAGAGAGAGAGAGAGAGAGAGCTGACGTCATCACAACATGGCCAAAAGCAGAGGAAGAGGACGAGGAGGAGGAGGAAGAGGAAGAGGAAGAGGAGGAGGAGGGGGAGAACATAAGAACATAAGAATTAAGGAGACTGCAAGAGGCCAGTTGATAACCTACACGAGGCAGTTCCTTGTCCCCCACCAATGGAATAATCCAATATTTATCTATCCCACCTGTCATCCCTATCCATACTCTCATCCAACCGTCTTTTAAAGCACTTACTACGTGTCTACCCAGCCTATTCCAATCGTTCACCAATTTGTTAGTGAACCAATATCTACTTATGTTTGTCCTGAAACAAAATTTTTCTGGCTTGTACCCATTTCCACGTGTCCTATCCTGACTACTAATCTCTAAAACCTGATCAATTTTTTCCTTATTAATTCCTTTTACCCATTTGAAAACCTCAATCATATCCCCTCTTGCCCTCATCTCTAGGGAGTGGAGATTAAAGCGTTTTAATCTATCTTTGTAGGGTAAATTTCTCAGCCCCTGAATCATCTTGGTCATTCTTCTCTGAACTGCCTCCAAGGAGCCTATATCCTTGCTATAATAAGGGGACCAAAACTGAGCTGCATAATCTAGTTGGGGTCTAACTAGCGCTAAATACAACCTCAGAATGACCTTAGAACTCCTATTTGTCACACACCTACCAATAAATCCCAATATCTTGGCCCTATTTCTAGCTATAATATACTGTTCTCTGGGGCACAAGTCACTGCTTACTTGAACTCCTAAGTCCCTCACACCATATGACCTTCCTAAGGTTGTGTCATTTAATGTGTAGTCTACAGGCCTATTACCATTACCTACACTCAAATGCTACACTTGTTAACGTTAAACTGCATCTGCCATTTCCCTGACCACTCGTACAACCTATTTAAGTCATCCTGCAGCATCCTATCTTCATCTATATTCTTTACCGATCTTCCTATCTTTGTGTCATCAGCAAATTTTCTGATATCCCTGTTTATTCCTGTCTCTAAGTCATTTATATAGATTATGAATAACAACGGCCCTAGTACTGATCCCTGTGGAGCCCCACTGGTGACATTACCCCAATATGAGTTCTTCCAATTAATCTGTATCTTCTGTTCCCTACTAGTAAGCCATCTCCTAATCCACTCTAGTACCTTCCCACTTATGCCATGTGCCTTGACTTTACTTAACAGTCTCCTAGGGGGAACTCTGTCAAAGGCTTTACTGAAGTCCAAATAAACTATATCATACTCGTCCCCCTTATCTATGGTTTCAAAAACTTTCCTATAGAAGGATAATAAATTTGTCAGGCAGGACTTCCCCTTGCTAAAACCATGATGACTATGTCTAATTAGCTTTTGTTCATCTAAATGTTTTCTAATTGCCCTTGCTATGATAGCTTCTAACATCTTGCCTACCACTGATGTTAAACTAATTGGGCGGTAGTTACTACTTTCTTCCTTATCTCCTTTCTTGAATATAGGAACTACATTTGCCTGCCTCCATAACCTGGGAACTACTCCTGTGTCTAGGGATTTTCTAAAAGTCATCGCAATGATTTCAACGAGTTCTTCTTTATATTCCTTAAGAATCTTCGGAAAAATGTTGTCCGGCCTTGGAGATTTAGTCTTATGTCTATCTATTTCCCTGCTAATTACTTCCCTACTTATAACTATGTCGCTTAATTTATCAACCTCTTGTCCCCTAAAGATCTGTACAGGCTCCAGTTCCCTATCTGACTCTTCTTGAGAAAATACGGACAAGAAGTATTTATTTATTTCCCCACTAATTTCCATATCATTTTCTATCGAGGTGCCATCTATTTCTTTAAGAGGTCCTATTCTATCAATTGCTTTAGTTTTGTACAGCTGATAGAAGCCCTTTGGATCCTTCTGGGCATCCCTAGCTATCCTAACCTCATAATTCCTCTTTGTGGTCCTAATATTCTTTTTAACTTTCCTAGCTAGGTCAATATACTGCCCTACTACCTGTACATATCCCCTTTTAATTCTCCTATAGAGTTCCCTTTTTAATCCAATTTCCCTTCTAATGCTGTTATTCATCCATTTTGGATAATTTCTATTTGACCTAATCCTCCTCTTAGGTATATACTGTTCCTGCCCTGTATGAATTTCCCTAACTATGTTATTAGAATGCAATTCTACCTCAATGCTTTGGTCCTCCTCTCTGCCTACTCCCATTCCCTCCCAATCTATACTTTGCAGGTGGTATCTGAGGCCCTGGTAATTGGCTTTTCTAAAATCTGGTGCTAAAGGAGTGTTTTGTTCTACCTCCTTTTTTGCATTAATCT
>JAPQNM010000049.1:13693555-13836055 GCA_029783475.1 Metacarcinus magister
TTGCAGTCTCCTCATTTCTTATGTTCTTATATATCCTGACTTATCAAAGTATAGTGGAGTCTCTCATCTAACGCATTTGGATCTAACGAATTCGTATCTAACGACCCTTTTGAAGCTCTACCCCACCTCCAATCTAACAATCCAAAATTCATATTTAACGGCAATTGTTTTGGGCGCCTGGGATCGAATTTCAAACTTCCCACTGATCGCTGAATTTTTGCCGCACCCCGGCGTCCCTCCCTCCCTTCCCAGCCCCCTCCCTCTCTCCTCGTCACTTTCAGTGTTGACAGATTGGGCTACAAGTAGCGGATTGGGCTATCTTTTTATGCCATCTGCTACTAATTCTTGAAATCCGCTACTTGCGACTTTTTGGGCTACACAATTTAGCTCAAGTGTGATTTTTTTTAGCAAATTTGCAAAAATTAAAAAATTTCTTTAAAGTAAATTTAGGCTACTTTTTGAGAAAAAAATTCTGGCAACACTGGTTACTTTCGTCAGTCCCGCGCCATCTTTCAACTGTGTTCCATTGTGCTCGTCTCATCGTTCCCTTTTTTTTGGCTCTCCATCCCTTCTAACGAGTGTCTGGTGGTGTGTTACGCCTCTCATGATGTCTGCCCTAGCCTCAGGTAGCGGATAATAAATATATTATATGATTTGTATGTATTTTAGGTCTCAAAATAACACTTGGAAGGGCAAAAATAGGTAAAAATAGGGACTCTGCCTAAGTTTTGGCACCAATTACAATTTTTTCCATAAGTTTATGCATCTGTATCTAACGAATTCGTATCTAACGCATTTTTTTTTGCACCAATTATTCGTTAGATGAAAGATTCTACTGTATTATGATACATGTATATTTACCTATATAGTTTTAACATACAATAAGAGCTAAACATACTGTTTTGTCTCTATATCTACTACTTAATATGTGATAAAATATCGTTAGTTTGGTTTTATTAAATGAATAGTATATATGTATATGTATATATATATATATATATATATATATATATATATATATATATATATATATATATATATCAAGGTATTATCTCTATGGTTGAGGCTGTAAAAATCATATTCCATGCGGATCGTATATGGTAACAAAAAGGAACAGAGAGAGGTTTCTGGGAAGTCCCTCCTCTGTATTCTCTCCTATAAAAAGATGAGAAGCAGAAGGGAAGGGGAGAGTAAAGTCTCCTTGAACTTTAAATGCTTTGTCTTGGCTACCCCCTTTTAATGGTGATACAAGCAGGTATATTGAATGAATAGATTAAGATATAAGTTCACCGTTATTTTTTATTCATTATCTTTTATTAATAAAAGTGTTCCATAGGTTGAACCAGAGAACAGAGGACGTGGGGGAAGGTATACACTGCAGATGGCACTAACAAATCTTGAACGTAAACCCTTCAAGGTAGCTCTCCATTTGAACACACCACATCAAGGCTTCCAGAACTTCGATTTTCAGCTACTACTTCAGTGAGTTTCAGATTTTTAGTTGGTGTTACAGATTGCATACTTGTGTCATTGACATATTTGGTGATGAGCAATGACTGTCATGGAGAAAGTGCATGTAAATGGATAGCGTACTTCATAAATCCAAAGCAGATGATGTTTAAAAGTGCACCCAAAATATGCAGTTCTAACTAAGGTCTGACAGTGTGTTTCTGTGAAACTTTTAAAATTATGAACTCTAAGAATTTTCATGTTATAATGTATGTAATTTCTTCTAGGATGATGCTTGAATTATATAAGACAATGTCAAGAAAATACTTGATTTCTACCTTACTGTTACGACAAAATTTATTGGATGGCAATACAAAATATATTTAAGATGTATGGTGAGAATGGAAGTTTGTTAAAATGGAGTGAAAGCTTTTTGTAAGGATGCAAAGGTTTGTATCTGGGTAAATGGGGAAGTGAATGAAAATTGGAACACAAAATTTGGTGAAGAAGGGGATTAGTAATGTCCATAAAAATCATCATCAGCAGCAGCCTCTCTATGAGTCCACTGCAGGACAAACGCCTCCCCAACCATCTCCGCTCAGCTCTGTCAGATTCCTGTCTGTTCCAGTTTACTCCAGCATAACTTACTATTTCATTTCTCCATCTGGTTCTCTATCTTTCCTGCCTTCTTTTACCATCTCTTGCATGATGGCCATTCTGTTACTCTAACAGTCCATCTTTTATCTCTGCGTCTCATGATGTTTCCTGCCCATGTAAACTTTTTTTTTTTATTGTGCTTCAAGATATCTTCAACTTTGATCTGTTCCCTAATCCATGATGCTCTCTTCTTATCTCTCCATGTTATGCCAAACTTTATTCTCTCCATTCCGCCCTGAAGTTTTCGTTCCAGGGCTTTCCAAAGAGTCTGATCCATATGTTACAACTGGTAAAATTTACTGAGCATTTATATTTTCTCTTCAGCAATAGTGAGATCTGTTTTCATAAAATTGTGTTGTCTACCAAAAGCACTCCATCCCATCCCTATACTTGTTTTCGTTTCTTTTTAATGATCTAGACATGCACCAATTTCTGTCCTAAGTAAATGTAATCTTGGACACATTCTATTATTTTGTCATCTATTTTAATTGCATGGTCTATTATGTAATTGCTGAACATCACCTTAGCTTTCTACATATTCATCTTTAAAACCAGTTTCTAACTTTCTCTATGCAACTGCTAAATCATTTCCTGTAGTGCATCTGTCGATTTGCTCATTATAACAATATCATCAACAAATCTAAGGTTAATTAGATATTCTCCATTTATCTGAATTCCTGTTTCCTTCCAATCCAAGTTCTTAAAAACTTCCTCTAAAACTGCCGTGAACAGTTTAGGAGAAATAGTATTACCTTCCTGTATTGGAATTTTATCGCTGACCTTATGTAGCATTACAGTGGCAATGCTTTCTTTATAGATGTTTTTTAATATCAACATAGATTTCTCCTATCCCCTGTCACCTGAATGCTTTATAACTGTTGACATTTACACTGAGTCAAAGACAGCTTACTGTATTCTGCATATTTTCAACTACTTGACTAATGGCATGGATGTGGTCAATTGTTGAATAACCACCCATGCTTTTTCATTTGGTTTGAGTCCAGCATTGCACTAATTTTGTTTGTGAGCACTTGTGAAAAGCTTGTAAACTACAGACAGGAGGCTTATTAGACGAGATTGTATAGGTCTTTGTTATCTCCTTTCTTGTATATTAGTATTATTGTAGCGTTTTTCCAAAATATTTGATATTGTACACCTTTGCAAGCATTTGGTAAAATGTATTGTGATTTTGTCTAGTATAAAATTGTTGCATTCTTGATTTAGTCAATCGATAAGCCATCTACACCTGCCTTTCTCTTGCTTATTTCTTTTAGTGCTTTCATTATATCATTCATGTTTATACAAGGTATTTCTATATACATAGTGTCAATGCTAGGGTCTTCGGTTTGCTTATCAATACTACTATACAATTTTGTGTAGAATTCCAATGCTACCTTGATTACCTCATCTCTATTATTCGTAATATGACCTTGTTCATCTTTTAAAGCATAAAGTTACTTTCTGCTAATGTCCAATGTTCTCCTTTCAATCTTCATACTTGTTCCTTTGTTTAGAGTTTTCTCATTCATTGTCATGTTGTAATTTTGAATGCCATCAGTTTTTCTCTTGTTTATAATTTTTGACAGTTCAATTGCTTCTATTTTGTCTCGTCTCTTTTTTATCACCATTCTGCAAAGTTTTCTTACAAGATCCTATATGGGTGTTGAAATTTTTTTGCTGTTTACCTTGGGTGCCTTCTCACCTACTTCTAGGGCTGATTCTAAAACTACATTATAGCAAATTCCATCTCAGGAAAGAAAATGTTGTTCGGCAACTCTCTCCTAATTGCAGTCTTTCTCAGTTTCTTTTTGTGTCCTCTTGTATTTCTTCTCTGTCAATTTTTTCCAGACGTTTTGAAGCTCTATTCACTGCTATAAAGTCTCCCTTACTCTCCTTTTCTCAAGAGTTGGGAGTTTCAGCCTAGAAATTCTTTCTTCATACAGTAAATCTCTTGGAGCTATTTTTGTAACTGCTCTTTATATTCTCTCAAGCTTCTTTATATCCTTCTTTTTATATGGTAATCAAGTCACTGCCACATATTCTAACTTTCATTGAATCAATGACGTTATCAGTTTGTTAATCATCTCTTTATCTTCATATTTGAATGCCATCCCTTTATTTCTCAGCAGCTGATGTGTATTTCCTGTGATTTTATTAATATGTTTCTCAGGTGACAACTTATCTGTAATGATGCAATCCATACTCTCAAATCTTTTTTGACATCAAATACTTTCCTCTGTCTTATTCTACTACTGCTCATTTCCAGCGCACACACACACACGTGTGTGTGTGTGTCTGTGTGTGTGTGTGTGTGTGTGTGTGTGTGTGTGTGTGTGTGTGTGTGTGTGTATTTACCTAGTTGTAGTATACAGGGCTTGAGCTAGACTCGTGTGGTCCTGTTTCAATATCTACATTGATGCAATTTTTCTTTCAGTTTGTGCACACTATTCACTTCAATAACTTTTTCTTTCAAACTGTTCCATGCGTCTATACTTCTATGTGGAAAGCTATATTTCTTTGTGTTATTCAAGCATCTTCCCTTTTTTAATTTCCTATTGTGGCCTCTTGTGTAAGCAGCTTCTTCCCTTGATAGTATATTCTTATCTGTTTTATCCATTCCATTTAACAGTTTGTATACTGCTATCAGGTCACGTCTTTCCCTTCTTTCTCCTCAAGTGTTGGCAAATTAATTTCTTCCAGCCTCTCCTCGTACGTCCTCTCTTCTAACTCTGGAACCATTTTCGTTGCAATTCGTTGTGTTCTTTCTATTTTCTTTATATGTTTTTTCTTATGTGGAGACCATACAATCGCAGCATATTCCATTTTTGGTCTAATCATTGTAGTGATAATCTTCTTCATCATTTCTTTATCCATATAGTGAAAGGCCACTCTTATACTTCTTAACATATTGTATGTTTCTCCAAATATCTTATTTATGTGCTTCTCTGGAGATAGATTATCCTGCATTACTATTCCTAAGTCTTTCTCTTTATCTACTCTTGTTATAATGCTGTTTCCCATTTTTATATGTCCATGTAGGCCTCTTTGAGCTTTTTCCTATTTCCATCACATGACATTTGCTTGCATTGAAATCCATCTCCCATCTTTCACTCCACTCTTGGATCTTGTTTAGATCTTCTTGTAGTTTTTTGCAATCCTCTTGACTATTTACTTTTCTTATCAGTTTAGCATCATCAGCGAAAAGGCTTATGTAGCTGCTCATTCCTGTGTGTGTGTGTGTGTATGTCTGTGTGTGTGTGTGTGTGTGTGTGTGTGTGTGTGTGTGTGTGTGTGTGTGTGTGTGTATTTACCTAGTTGTATTTTACAGGGTTCGAGCAGGGCTCATTATGTCCTGTCTCCATATCTATATTTATCCAATTTTTCCTTCAATGTATGCACACTGGGTGCTGTGACAACTTCTTCACTCAAACCATTCCAAATATCCACCGTTCTATGAGGAAAACTGTACTTCTTAACATCCCTCAAACACTGACTCTTCACAATCTTCTTTGAATTCCCTCTCGTTCTCCTGTCCACACCTCCAGTTACCGTCACCAAATTCTGTCTGTCAATCTTCTCTATGTGATTTACCATTTTGTACATCGTAATCAGATCTCCTCTTTCTCTTCTCTCCTCCAATGTTGGCAAACTCATTTCTCTCAATCTCTCTTCGTAGGTTAAATCTTTCAATTCTGGCACCATCTTTGTAGCTATTCTCTGAATTCTTTCTAACTTCCTTATGTTTTTCTTCATGTGTGGTGACCACACCACTGCTGCATATTCCATCTTGGGGCGTATCATGGTTATAATTTTTTTCATCATACTTGTATCTAGATAATGAAACGCCACCCTAACATTTGTTAGCAACCCATACGTTGATCCAAATATCCCATTTATATGTCTTTCCGGGGACAGGGTGTCTTGGATAATCACTCCCAGATCCTTTTCCTCTTTACTTTTTGTTATCAAAATGTCCCCCAATTTGTAATCCCATGTGGGTCTTCTTTTACTCTTTCCCATCTCCATCACATGACACTTTTTAGCATTGAAATCCAATTTCCACCTCAGGCTCCATTCATTAATCTTATCCATATCTGCCTGCAACTCCTTACAGTCTTCTTCACTCTTTATTACCCTCATCAGCTTTGCATCGTCTGCAAACAGGTTTATATAGCTACTCAAGCCTTCCTGCATATCATTCACATATATCTGGAACATGATGGGTGCCAGCACTGATCCTTGTGGTACTCCGCTTGTTACTGCACTCCACTCTGAATTTGTGTCTCTAATCACAGTTCTCATTTCTCTGTCCTTTAAATAATCTGTCATCCAGTCCAGCACTACTCCCTTCACTCCTCCCATATGATTTATCTTCCACAACAGCCTTTTGTGTGGGACTCTGTCAAACGCTTTCCTGATGTCCAAGTACACTGCATCCACCCAGCTTTCCCTATCTTGCACTTCATCGATCACTCTCGTATAAAAACTCAGCAAGTTCGTCACACAAGATCTACCTTTTCTAAACCCGAATTGGCTCTCACTTATCACCCTATTTTCCTCCAAATAGCTTACCCATCTTTCCTTGATAACCATTTCACATAATTTGCCCACAACACTAGTCAACAACACAGGTCTATAATTGAGTGGCTCCGTCTTTTTCCCTCCTTTATAAATCGGCACAATATTTGCTCATTTCCATTCTCTTGGCACTTTTCCTTCCTTCAGGGAGCTGCTAATCACATCCCAGATTGGTTCCACCAATTGCTCCCTACATTCTCTTAATGTCCAGCCCGATATCCCGTCCGGTCCCATTGCTTTTCTCTCATCCAACTTTTCCAATAGTTTTCCAATTTCCTGTCTTTCCACTCCTACCTCCCGCAGTCCCTCCTGTCTCTCTTCTACAATTGGTTCTGCAAATTTCTCTTCCACCTTAAACACAGATTTAAAACTCGTTCATAAGTTCACTCGTCTCTTTTGCTGTTTCATAAATCCGACCTTCTCTTTCCAGTTTGTCAATGGTCTCTTTGCCCTTCATCTTTCCATTGATGTATCTGTAAAACAACTTAGGTTCTTTCTCACATTTCTGTACTATATCCTTTTCAAAATTTCTCTCTTCCTCCCTCCTTATTCTGACATATTCGTTTCTGTACTGTTCTCTGTTTTCATTGTTTCGGTTCTTCATCCACTTCTTCCATGCTTTGTCCTTCTTTTTCTTAGCTTCCACACATCTTCCATTAAACCAACTATATTTACTTTTCCTCACCCTGTACACAGGTACATACTTTTGCACTCCCTCTTTATACTTCTCCAGAAATAATTCATACTTTTCCTGTACTGTCAAGTCTTTCATCACATTTTTCCAGTCTATATTCCCAAAAAACTTCCTTAACTCTTCAAAATTTGCTCTCGCATGATTCAACCTTCCATTTTTATGATCCTCCTACCATTTCATCGCTTTCATGTCCTGCATTTTCATTTCCAGTACCACATGATCACTTCTTCCAATCGGACTTGTATATTCAATAATGGGTTTGACTTCAGGTCTCTTCGTAAATACCAGATCAAGCACTGATGGTTCTTCTTCTCCTCTATACCTTGTCGCTTCGTCCACCCATTGGTCCATCGTATTCACCAGTACCAGTTGCAACAGTTTCTCACTCCACACCCCTTCACCTCCTTTCACTTCCATTTCCTCCCAGTTTACCCCCTTGCAATTAAAGTCCCCCACTAATAGTACTTTTTTATTACTCCTTATCATATCGTCCAAGCACTGCCAAACTTCCTCTTGCATCCTTCTATGCTCCTCTTGCCTCCATGCATTCGTTTTAGATGGTACATACACTAGTATGACTCTCCTCCTCTCCTCTTTACTATTTTTAATCACAACGCTTATCACCTCAGTCATGTCCTTCCCATACTGCACATCCTCTACATATATGTCTTTTTTAACCATAACTAGCACTCCTCCACCTCCTTTATCTTTTCTGTCCCTCCTCCAGATATTGTATCCCTCCTTCTTAAAGTTCAGTTGAATCTCGTGCTTGAGTTTGGTTTCTGCTAAACATACCACTTCAGGTCTGTTAACCTCTAGGTAATCTTTCAGTTCCAACATTCCTGAGAGTAAACCATCAATGTTTGTATACATAACTTTCAACGCCCCATTTTCTACATTCACTTTTCCTCCTTCTACTACTGTTGTTCTCCCTCCTCTTGCACTCCCACCACTTCCCTCTCTCTTCCCTTCCTGTACCATTTCCGCAGTTTCATGTCCATCACCCTCCTGTAAAAATCCTCCTTCTCGTTCTCTGTCCTCTGGTCGTTTTTTTCCTTGGCTTCTCTCCTCAAATCTTTCTCTCTTTCCCTCTCTTCCATATTCATGTCACGTTTTATCCAGACGTTCTTGTACTCTTCTCTCTCAGCTAGTTTCCCTGTTCTCGCCAAGATCTCCTCTGTTGCCACTTGTGATCTCATTCTTACTTTTAATGGTCTCATGCCTTCCTCCTTATATTTACCAATTCTAAACACTTCTTCTATTTCTCGTTCCAGACTTTGCTCTTCATCTTGAACCAATGCTACAATATCTCTCACCTTATCTCTCTCCTCTTTCTCTCTTGCCCTCTTGTCTGGGTTTTTCTTTTCTTGTAGTCCAAAAATTACCATGGACTTTTTTTTCTCTACCATGTCCCTAACTAATCCTTTTTTTTCCTTTATGACTTTTATCACTGTGTCCTTGGTCTTCTCTTGAATCTGTTTTTCTATCACTTCCTTAAAATTTACTTTTTCGATCTCTTTTTCCTGCTTCCAAGCATTTTTCAGCTCCTCAAAATTTTCCTCGTTTACTCCCCCTTCAATCCCTCCAGCACCCACCTCCATCTTATTCTTCATGTCCTGAATGGCGCCTTCATACTCATTTGCTTTGACCTTCAAAGCCTCATTTTCGTTCTTTAATCCATCCACAACAGTCTCACATTCTTCACACCTTCTCTTCAAATATCTGTTCTCCTTACTGAGTTGATCTTGTCTCTGTAATACTCCATCCAAAATACCTTTTATCAACCGTACTTCCCTTTCAACCCTCTTCAATCTTCCACTGTCATCTTTTTCATCTTCAAATCCAGAAAACTCTCCCTCATCACCTGAATCCATCTTTGTAGTTGCTGATATCGGAGGCTCGTATGTTAAAAGTTCCCCCCTTTCACTGGCACTCTACCATTTCTTTGTTTACATTTGAGGAAGACATGTTCACCCTCCTTTTTTCCATATTTCAGTTGAATATACACATTTACGTACTGATTTTTTTGGAGACAGGACTCTAAGAACACCATTCTCCCCCTGCAACATACATATCTAGGCTTGGCACGTCCTCTCTGCAGAAAATCAGCAAAATTTGCGGAGCTTTTCCAACACACACCTCCTCCCCGATCGATCTTGATCTTGTGTGTGTGTGTATGTGTGTGTGTTAGTAGTAAAACCTATCTAAATGTGGTCGTATCGAGCTAAAAAGTCTGTCCGTATGTTAGCAGTAAAACCTATCTAAATGTGGTCGTATCGAGCTGAAACTTGGAGGGGGTACTCAGTGGGACCCCCTTTGGGTCTTTTTCTTCCTCTACTTCATCCTCGAATTTAATATTCTCATCCTCATCATTTAATTGTTTTAGTATTTCCCTTATGCATTTAGTTTCCTCATTTTCTCTCTTTAATCTCATAAGTATAACCTTTTCCTTCAATCCGTATATCATTACATTCTTTTTCTTCTCTGCTGTATCTCTGTTTTCATTTGTTTTTAATACTTTAATTACTTTTCTTTCCACTCTCACTTTGCTTTCCATTTCTTGTTGTTCAACTATTTCCTTGAAGTAAATTTTATCCTTTTAATTTTTTTCTTTCCAGACTTTCACTTCATTGCTAACAAAATCTTTGAATTCATCTCTAATCTCCTGTTTTGAAAATCCTTAGGTGTTCTTTAAAGCTACATTTTCACTTGTTAATTTCTCAATCACCTTTACTCTCTTATCATTTACTTTCTTGAGGTTGTCTATTTCATTTTTCAAATAAATTTTTTCTTTAAACAATTAATTGAAATTTGACTCATTTAAGTTAATTCTTTCCAAAAAATTCTTAAGTGATTTTTTACATCCACTCACCTCTTCCTTTACTCCCTTGTTTTCACACTTCAAATTTTCAATCTCCTTTACTCTCTCATCATTTACCTTCTTGAGGTTATCTACTTCATTCTTCAAATCCTTTCTTTCCGTGCGCCATTCATTAGAAGTAGACTCAGTGGCGTTTATCCTCTCCAATAACTTTTCAACTGACTTTTTGCATCCACTCACCTCCAACTGTATTCCCCTCATCTTAATCCTTGTTCTATCTTCGTCTGCCTCAATGTTGTGTAATCTCACCATGTATTTGATTTGGCAATATTGACATCTTCCTGAGTGAATTCTTTAAATCTCGGGCTGCGTAGTGGTCCTTTTGGAGGTTGGATATTGGTTCCTTTCCTTCAATAATCACTTCACATAATGGATTTTCCAGGTTTATGGCCTTACCCAAATCACCTTTCCTTCCCTCTAGACAGGACCACAATATTCAACACAGCCCAGACCCTATATAACCATAACTAACCCTGTTTTGAAGAGAGCGTCCCTGGAGGCGTCCTTTGTTGTTATGTGTGTGTTGTGCGTGTGTGTGTGTGTGTTGTTTGTTTGTGTGTTCATACATAATATGTTTGGTTGTGCATTTGATAACTTTTCTCTTCAATTGCCAGTGACATCATTGAAAACTTGTATTATCTCCTTTCAGGCGATCACAAGCCCCATATAGTATGACGGTTGCCTGGGACTTCCCTATAGGTGCTGGTAGCATTGAAATTGACGTCACTCAAATATCTTTTAATAAAGTAGAGGGGAAAGTTTCCTTACTACTAGGAAAGCAAACAGGTTCACACACCTCATATATGATGGATCTCGACCTCTCAAGTGGTCCAACCCTGGATCTGATTGATGTTGAAGGATGTGTGAAATTCAAAAGCAATCATGACTACTGGGAGTAAGTAACTTTATCTTTTAATATTGACTCAATAAGCTAAGATGACATCATGCGAGTGTACATATGGATAGAAAACATAGTATATAGGCTCCTTGGAGGCAGTCCAGAGAAGAATGACCAAGATGATTCAGGGGCTGAGAAATTTACCCTACAAAGATAGGTTAAAACGTCTTAATCTCCACTCCCTAGAGAGAAGGAGGGCAAGAGGGGATTTGATTGAGGTTTTCAAATGGGTAAAAGGAATTAATAAGGGTAACATTGATCAGGTTTTAGAATTTAGTAGTCAGGATAGAACACGTGGAAATGGGTACAAGCTAGAAAAACTTAGATTCAGGACAGACATAGGTAGATATTGGTTCACTAACAGAGTGGTGAACGATTGGAATAGGCTGGGTAGACACGTAGTAAGTGCTGAGTCAATAGATAGCTTTAAAAGACGGTTGGATCAGAGTATGGATAGGAATGACAGGTGGGATGGCTAAATATTGGATTATTCCAAGGGTGGGGGGCAAGGAGCTGCCTCGTGTAGGTCATTAACTGGCCTCTTGCAGTCTCCTCATTTCTTATGTTCTTATGTTCTTATAGTAATTAAAGATTACCTTCAAATAGAAAAAAAAATCATTGTGAATAGCTCATTGCTGGACTGATGACTGATGAATATTTGGCTAACACAAACAAAGATTTGGCCCAATAGACAGTTCACAGTCAGACATTTGACATAATGGATATCTGACCAAATGGACATTTCACCGAATATCAGATATCTGGCCGAATGGACAAATGTTTTTTTTTTAATTTAATTTTTTTTTATTTATTTATTTTGTCATCAGGCTAGTTCAGGTTAGGTTAGGTAGGTTTGGTTGGGTTGGGTTTTTGGTCAAATGTCCATTCGGTCAGATATAGGTTTGGCCAAATATTACTTGGCCAAATGTCCATTCGGCCAAATGTGTGTTGGTGAAATGTCTGTCGGCCAAATGTCCATCAGGCATCTGTTGAGGAGCTGTGTATCTAATAACCATTAATCTTTCAAGTGAAATTTGGTAACTATAAGAATGGAATTTTTCAGAATTGAAGGCTTGAAATACCATACCAAGCGTTAATAATTAATTTGACTTATTCCTCTTCACTATCTTTCACAGCCATCTTGAATTGAGAGGAAAAGTAAGACAAATAACAAGTGAACCTGGAGAGTTAAGTCTGTACTTACTGTGGCCACGACTAGACCCCATCACCTTCACAGCTCGGGCTGAGCACCAGGACACTGGTCATAACCTCATCATCAAGCCTATGATCTCCTTGAATCTCACCACAGCTCACTACAGCTTCAGTGGGGAGGTGAAAATTTATAAGTATTTTAGCACATTAGTGGCTAGGTTATAAGAATACTTCCACCATATTCCCTACTTACCTGCAAATAGTAAAAATCTACTTAAAGGGACAGAACAAGGGGGTTGTGGTGTGAGTGAGTCAATGTGAATAAAAATAAGCACCAGACATTAGAGGTCATTTGATGGTATGGTAAGCTAAAAGGCAAACATCAAAGAAAGAAATATTGCCCTGACAAAACATGGGAAGGAAAGAGCTGTCAGTTATAACAAAATGGTCTTTTCTAATGCAGTATGTGGGTTTGTCGCAGAAAGGAAATTATATTATCTTAGGAGAAATGTGGTGATTCTTTATTTATCATTTAGGCGGGGGGACATTAGGATAGTTGAGCTAAGTGAGGAAAAGCTACAGCTCGGGCAGCAGTGTAAGAAGGACGAAATAGAAGATTATGGAGAGATTAAGGTATTACAAGTCAGACGAAAGGTTGGTCGAGAGTGTGTCACATGATAGGAGTGAGTAAAGTTGGTGTGGCTTATAATTGATTATGTAAGTGAAGTCTCTCACCGTCTATTCTGCTGACAAGCTTTTTTTTACCAGCATAGAGGCGACACAGCCACTCTTAGCTTTCACAATAGGAAGAGTAGAAGGGATAGAGAATTTTGAGAATTTGTTAAAATTACAAAGGACTAAGAAGCATAGGAAAGAAGGATTCTTTAATCAAAGAGATTCAGTAAGATTCAGTAATAAGGACTCTGGATATGCATGATAATTTAAAGTGGAAGTGTTGGGAAGTGAAAAGAACCAGAGCAATGATGAGATTTAGAGCCATCAGTAAAAATAGGAGCGGAATTGGCATGAGTAAAAAATTGTTCAAATAAAAGGGATCGTACGATATAAGTTGGTGTTTCAGACTGAGAAGAATTAGAAAGGACAGAAGAACAAATTGGTGGGGAAGGTATAAGACATGGCAGAAAATAATGGATATGGAAAAGAAAGATATTCAAATTTAAAGGAATATGTTGAGATGGTTTTCTCATATGGAGAGAAAGAAAAGAAAAGAGTTTATGAAGAAAGTGTATGTGAGGAGAGAAAGGCAAGTTGTAATCATCCAGTAATATGATCACTGAGCTTGTCTGAGGCAGTGATTGTAACCTGGTTGACCTGCCTGTGAAGAATTGTGAACATAATATAAGACTGTGTCAACATAAGAGATTGGAACAAGTTATGCGATGGTAGAGCATGAATCGTCATCAGAAGACTGCTTACTTTCTTTATAAAGAAAACATCTTCCTTGATCATGAAAGACTCAACTGGCATTTAAAATGCGGAAAACTACCATCGTCACCTGATTCAAGGAAATATATCAACGCAGTACAGAATGAGTCAGAGCGTTGGTTTACTTTGACCTTAGAGAGGTCAGGAAAAAAATATGTAGCATATGTGACGAAGGAGACAGAAACTATGTTCCTTGATGGTGCGTCTGCCACAGATTTGGTTTACCAGTAATGTAAATAAAGGAAGGGTTATATCCTATATTATCAAGTGGTATCAGGTAAGTTTACCTAATAAGTTCTTTCCGTTAGAAATTTATGTGAGTGGATCATACCATGATCAGTTAGGGCGTGAATCTCACATAATCTACTAGGATTAAATAACGAAAATGTCGCTGGACCCAAATTACTGCGAGTGCTTCCTAGTAAATGACACTATATTTACGTTCTGCTTTGCTGAAGAAAGGCTAGCCTATGTAATTGGTCTGAGGTTTTTTCTGAACTGATTGCATAACAACTAGGCCTAGGTCGATATCAGAAGCATCTGTACATAGCTTTGAAACATCTGGAAATACAAGAACAAGAGTAGTGCCAGAGCCATGTTTGTGTGAGAGAATTGTGTGTTCCTGTTCGTCACCCCAGGTGAAAGTAGCATCTTTTTTTAAGTAACTGTTTGAGTGGGCTTGCAATTTTATTGTAATCATGAATTAACTGACTGTAGAAACCAGATAATCCAAGGAAACACCAAACTTGTTCAATGTTTTCTGGAGTGGGACAATTTTTAACAGCGTGAATTTTATCTTCTTAGGCATAAATACCATCTTTATCCACATGATGCCGAAGGAATTTTATCTGAATTTTTAGGAAGGAGCACTTTAAAAGTTTTTGCTTTAAACCGGTCTCAGACAGTCTGCAGGAAAAGACATTAGCGAGAATAGCTACATGATCAAAAATATTACTTGAGACAACAATGATTCCATGTTAGCAAAATACTGACTTGCTTAACAATTCAGATAAAACAGAGTTTAGCAGATGCTGGAAGGAGAGTGGCGAGATACGTAGCCCCATGGCCATATTCTCGAACTGAAAATGGCCACTATTTATACTGAAGGCTGTGAAAGGTTTTGAGTTGTCATCGAGTTTGAATTGCCAGAAACTGCTACAGAGGTTGAGTGTAGAAAACACACGATTATTTTCCCCAATGGACTACACTAAGTCTTCTAGGGCAGGCATAGATTACCTATCAGGAATGGTAGTCTTATTGAGTTTACGAATGTCTATTACAGCTCTCTAGTCACCTGAGGAAAAATAGGTGAATTTACGGTGAAGTTGACGGTTCAATCACACCCATTTCCAACATCTCTGTGACGTGAGCATTCAGATGAACCCATTTTCTGTGAGGCGTTAACAGGAATGCTTGGAGTTAAATAGAAAGTGGATGGAGTACTGAATCAGTGTAGTGTCCAATAGGCTCACCTAGGAGAGAGATACATTTTCTGTAATATGATAAAAGGTGTAGCAAATTTGGTTTGACCACAGGCAAATCAACATGACTAATGTAATGCAACAATTCATAGGCATGTGAGGTAGAAACTTCAGGAGGAGAGAGAGAGAGAGAGAGAGAGAGATAGAGATAGATAGAGATAGAGATTATATATATATATATATATATATATATATATATATATGTGTGTGTGTGTGTGTGTGTGTGTGTGTGTTGCACATTACCCAAAAACTGATGCTGCTTTTGTCATGTTATTTCTGAAAGAGATAACCTGGCATGGAGGAGGCCAAGGGAGCAAGTCCATGCTTATTGTAGGGAGTTACTTGGTATGGGAAGGTGGCCTTAATGAAGACTTGCGCAGAGTGATCGCTGGGGTTGGTGTTGAAGGGTGGGAGAGGTGACGTGCCCATTGGCGTATGCCCCCCAATGATTCATTGATTGATGACAACCTTGTGACTGATAATCAAAGTATAGCAAAAAATGTTGAATTAGTACTTCAGTTTAGTCTTCAATACCACATCAGTTGGTGATAGCATTAACACTAATGACATTAATACTAATGATGCAACTAGCAGTACCACAGTAGAAGTAGCACAAGATGCCACAATCGAACTCTTTGATAACAGCAATGTTTTTGTTAGTAACAATAATGAAAATGGTTATGTGCTTGACCAACAAAATCACGTTCAAGATAATGTAATAAGGTCTAATTATACACTGCTAAATTTTAAAATAAATACCGAAGAAGTACTTAACACAATCAACTATATGAAAACAAATAATAGATCTGGGCCAGATAATATCTATCTCAAAGCTCTTATAATAACAAAAAATGAGTTAGTTAACACCCTTGCATCCCAATTTAATTGATTCTGTATGACCTCTGATGTTTGGCACTTGCTTTATTCACATAAACTCACTAACCCTACTACAACAAGGTATAGTCCCAGTTGATTGGAGGTCGACGAATGTCAATCAAGAAATATGCCAGGGAATTACATGCCTTTTAGCTTGATATCTGTGTTTGGCAAAATGCTTGAAAGCATAATTAGAGAAAAAATTGTTATCTTGAGAATTGTTTTCTCTTATCAGGGACTAGCAGCATGGCTATAGGTATAAAAGATCATGTTTTTCTAATCCCTTGACATTTTACAATGACCTCTTTTCTGTCCACGGTATCACCAGATCATTACACATTGTGTATCTTGATTTTCAAAAGTCCTTTGATAAAGTTACTCATAATAAGTTAATGTTCAAAATCAAGCGACGTGTGATTGCAGATCATCCTAAGTGGATCAAAAACCTGCTGAGCAATAGAAAACAAAGGATCATTATCAATGGATCTGCCTCAGATTAAGGACCAGTCACTAGTAGTGTCCCACTAGTGTTCTTGAACCTGTACTATTCATAATATACATAAATGTCATCCATATTGGATGTTACTACTTCTTCGTTAAATTTAAACGCAATACAAAAATCAGAACTTTCGTAATATCAGACAACAAATTGTGCAAAAGCTCAGTGTGGTCTGACAAGTGAGAAATACTTATTGATATCAACAAATTCCATAGTCTTCAACTGTGAACAAGAAACCAAATATATGAATTCGAGATGAGTGGAGTAAAACTTGAAAGGATACAATTTGTCAAAGATCTTGGTATTACGATTAAATAAAATCTAAAGTTCTCCCAACACTATCAAGATGCCACTATAAAGGCTTCATAAACAAATTTTTTTTTGCTCAAGGATAATAATATAATTTTAGATCTATACATCATCTTAGTCAAACCCTACTTTGAGTATGCAGTGCAATTTTGGTTGCCTCACCTTGCAAATCAATCAATCAATCATTGGGGTCATACGCTGAGGGGAGCGTCGCCTCTCCCACCTTTCGATGCCAACCCCAGCGATCGCCCCAGACGAGTCACCCTGCAGGCTCCTTTCCCATACCAAGTAACTCCCTACAGAAAGCATCAACTTATCCCAGCAACAAACTCTGTGGGCACCCCCTTGGCCTAGTCTCTAGAAAAATGGTACAGTTTTCCCCCACTTAATGATTGAGATATGTTCCTGAAACCGATCATAAAGCAAACCATCATTAAACAAACCCATTATAATATGCATTAAATGTGGATGCATTCGCACACCTCCCTAAGCTTGTACTTATCACTAAAAACAACTTAAAACATGAATGTATGACATAGAATGTAATGTGACGTCTTGTCTGGTCGTCAATCCCAATTTTCAGTAATCTTTTTAGCAGCTATATAAACTACTATAAAAAATCTAAAAACCTACGCCAAATAACAGACAGAGGCAAGTCCATCTGTGCTTCCATAACAGCCTACTGGCGCCAACGGTTTATGATAGTGTGTATATATATATATATATATATATATATATATATATATATATATATATATATATATATATATATATATAAAAGCCCCTGTATTAACTTACTATGTCTTGTATCAATCGTTATTTACAATATTATGGTGTTCTGCATAGCCTCCATAATTTTATCTGAATTTTTTTTTACATAGTAGAGACAATAGATTGAAATAGACCCAGTCTACAAGGGATGGAATTATCCCCTTCACCTGACTCATGGCATTTCAGAACATCCAGTTTTACTTCCAGAGTTGGCTTATCCTTGATTTTTTAATTTCTCGCTAGCATCAATGTATCTTGAGGTCGTTTGGGAGCCATAATAATGTAGAGTAATAAGTATTAAGGATGCATAAACACTTAAAAACACTTCATCAAATCACAATAACAGAAACTGTGAGTTTGGCAAACACGCAAGGAAGACTGGGAGACTCTTTACAATTGCATGTGTTGGCCACAGTGGTGCTCACACGACTATCTAGAAGCAGCTTATACCTGAGATGCAATTCCCATTTTACTGATCATAATTGCAAAAGGTTACACCAAGAAACTAAGGAAGACTAGATACCTGAGGGATATCAATAAACTCATCTTCTTTAGGTGTGTTGACACATACAATGAAGGAAATAGTTCAGGCCTACTTTATTCACGGATTTATGACTTAAGTTGATAATTTGAAAGATGGAGACAGGACCCTAAGATCATACCTCATTTCTTGTGGATCACAACTATGTACATACTAGGTAAATACAGGCCACACATAGGTAACTCTCCATTCCAGGAGAGTTCCTCAGTGTCAATAAAGGCAACAGTGACCTGAACTCCCTCCATCCACCTCTATTTCTATCATTGCCACTACACAAATACATGTACACAAACCACATTTGAAAAAGAAAACTCAAACACTCAAAGGATTTCCCATTTAGTCTAATCTCTTCTCGTATGTTGCTCCAACCACCCTTGTTACACAATGCATATTCAAACACTGAGGTATACATTCCTTAACTAACCACAAATCTTACTACATCCCTTGTACATACACATTCAACCCTTACTACATTAAACAGAATTAGACCCACACCCTTTTGCTAATTGCATAGGGCCATACACCTTCAATATTACAGTGCTACAATTCTCACTTGAAATGATGGCCTTTGTTTTATGCACATTTACCCATAAGCCCGTGGCATGTCCTTTTTCAATCTTCTGAACCTAGCTTTTCTCAACCACATTCTCTGTAATTAGTACCAAATTATCTACTTGAGAGCCCTATTCTAAAATCACTCAACAATAAACAATAAAGGCACGTAAATTAAGTTTCATATTCCCACATACAAGTAAGTATTTTTCCAGTTCAAGTCAATTTATTTTCTTTCCATGCAGATGCTCAAGCAAGGGCAGCACCTCAACCTGACAGGAGCACTAAATTGGAAGCGGGAGATATCTGGGCCCCAACAGGTAGTTTTTGACTCCAGCCTCTTCTTCAACAAAGGAACTGTGACTGGCCACTTCACCTTGAGTCTGCCCATGGTGGATGGTTGGCAGAACAACAAGGCAGACGTGTTCTATGAAACTCGTGAGGAGAGGCACTGGTTCAAGTAAGACTTGGTTGTGTGTCTAGAGAGACCATACTAGATAGGGCCAAAAAAACTACATTATGCAGAACATTTGGTCCATGTTGCGTCAGCTTGAAAATGCATAGAAGTTCAGAAGCTTTGCGCAATGGCAGTATTGTAACCAATGTTGTTTAACTGGAGTGCGCTGATTACTAATGTGCAAAACTAAAATAATAATGAATAAGTAAACATAAGTATTGGGAAATGAAACATAAAAACAATCACATCTACCACTAACAAAAAGGGTATACCATCTCATTCCACCATCACATGAATAGAACTAACAGTAAGGGTGCTTCAAAATATCAACAGTGTGACGTTTATCATTTTTACTTTTAACAATTATCATGGTATGATCCACAGGAAGCAGTGCTCCAGGTCTGAGCCACCTGTCACTGGCCCCCAGGACACGGCATTTTAAAATAGGCTAAGTGTGACAAACAATCATACAAAAAAATTAAAGGTCCAATTAGGGTTATGTGCTTCAATGCAGATTGGTTGAGAAATGAAAAAAAGAATGATAGTTCAATGCTATCTATGAGGGAGGGTGAATGCCTTAGGCCTGAGTGGAACCCATCTGAATGGTTAAGGGGCATGTGAATGTAGAACAAAAAATTAAGATGATTTAGGGAAGGTATTATTGGTTGGGTTGGATGGACAGGTTTGGTGAAAGTTATAAGGGAAAAACTGAGGAATATTACACAATCCAAACGTATGATAGTATGGAAATAGTTAACATGAATGTTAGTGGAAGGGCACATGCATAATTTGGGCAAAGGGTAAAATTGGAATATTCAAATATATCTGTGTGTGTGTGTGTGTGTGTGTGTGTATTTACCTAGTTGTATTTTACAGGGTTCGAGCAGGGCTCATTATGTCTTGTCTCCATCTCCAACTTGTTCTTAAAATCATGTATGCTGGCTGCCTCAACAATCTCCTCTCTCAGTCCATTCCATACATCCACAGTTCTATGTGGAAAACTATACTTCTTCACATCTCTTGAACATGGACTCTTTCCAACCTTCTTTGAATGCCCTCTCGTACGTCTTGATGCATCTTCCGTCAGTATCACCAGGTCTTGTCTGTCTATCTTTTCCTTTCCACTAACGATTTTGTACATAGTTATTAAATCTCCTCTCTCTCTTCTATCTTGCAGCGTTAGCAGTCCCATTTCATTCAATCTATCCTCATATTCTAGATCCTTCAGTTCCGGTACCATTCTTGTGGCTGTCCTCTGGATCCTTTCCAACTTCTTGACATCCTTCTTCTTATGTGGAGACCACACCACTGCTGCATATTCCAACCTAAGACGCACCATGGTAGTCAGAATCTTCCTCATCATGTCCTTGTCCATATAGCGAAATGCCACCCTAATGTTCGATAACATCCTGTATGTTGAGCCAAATATCCCACTTATATGTCTTTCTGGCGACAATGTATCCTGAATAATTAGCCCTAGGTCCTTCTCCTCCCTTCTCTTCGTAATCACTTCCTCCCCCATTTTATACTCCCATACAGGTCTTCTTAGGCTCTTTCCCATCTCTAACACATGGCATTTCTTGGCATTAAAATCCAATTTCCACTTCTGGCTCCATTCATAAATCTTATCTATATCTCTCTGCATCTCCATGCAATCATCATGGCTCCTTATCACTCTGAAGATCTTAGCATCATCAGCAAATAGATTTATGTAACTGCTCAATCCCTCATGCATATCATTTATATATATTTGAAACATGATGGGTGCCAATACTGACCCTTGAGGCACGCCACTTAACACTTCACCCCAACTTGAACAGGTGTCTCTGATTACAGTTCTCATTTCCCTGTTATGTAGGTAGTCCCTCACCCATTTCAATATAGTTCCACTTAATCCACCTACGTGTTCCAACTTCCACAGCAGCCTTCTATGAGGTACCCTATCAAATGCCATTTTAATGTCTAGGTAGACTGTATTGACCCATCCATCTCGTTCTTGCACCACATCTATCACTCTTGTATAAAAGCTTAGCAAATTTGTCACACAAGATCTTCCTTTCCTGAAGCCAAATTGACAATCAGATACATCATCATTCTCTTCCAAATACTCCAACCACTTCTCTTTAATTATTATTTAACAGAGTTTTCCCACGACACTCGTCAGCGAAACCGGTCTGTAATTCAGTGGCTCAGTCTTCTTTCCTCCTTTGTATATGGGCACTATGTTTGCTCTCTTCCACTCTCTTGGCACTCTCCCCTCCATCATTGAAGTGTTGATCACATCCCAAATTGGCTCCTCCAGTTGTTTCCTGCATTCTTTCAATGTCCAGTTTGATACTTCATCCGGTCCCATCGCTTTCCTCACATCCAACTTTTCCAACAATTTGCCAATATCTTGCTTCTCCACCTTTACTTCTTGCAACCCTACCCGTCTCACCTCTTCTCTTGGTTCAACAAACTCTTCTTCCACACTAAATACAGACTTAAAACTCTCATTCATGACTTCACTCATCTCCTCTGCTTTTTCATACTTCTCCCCACCTTTTTCCAGCTTGTCAATAGTCTCTCTATTTGTCAATTTCCCTTTAATGTGTCTGTAAAATAACTTAGGCTCTTCCTTACACTTCTCCACTATATCCTTTTCAAACCTTATCTCTTCCTCCCTTCTTATTCTAACATACTCATTTCTTGCCTCTTTATACAGCTCTATTGTTATCATTTCGATGTTTCTTCAGCTTCCTCCATGCTGCATCCTTTATCTTCTTCGCTCTTGCACACCTGGCATTGTACCAACTATATTTACTTTCTTTTACTTTATAAACTGGCACATACTTCTGTGTGTGTGTGTGTGTGTGTGTGTGTGTGTGTGTGTGTGTGTGTGTGTGTGTGTGTGTGTGTATGTATGTATGTATTTACCTAGTTGTAGTATACAGGGCCTGAGCTACACTCCTGTGGTCCTGTCTCCGTATCTATATTTGTCTAGTTTATCCTTCAGTTGATGTACATTCTTTGTCATTATCGCCTCTTCTTTCAGTCCATTCCAAGTATCTGTACTTCTTTGGGGAAAACTGTACTTTTTTGTATCTTTCAAGCAAATTCCTTTATGCAGTATTTTCTTGTGTCCCCTCAAATTTTTAGCCTCTACTTTTCTTCTTAATATTAGGTGTTTTCTATCTGTATCTTCCAGGTTGTTCATCAATTTATATTTTGTGATTAAGTCACCTCTTTCTCTTCTTTCTTTCAATGTTGTTAAGTGCATTTCTTTTAATCTTTCCTCTTATGGTAGGTCTTCCAATTCTGGCACAATCTTAGTTGCAATTCTCTGTATTCTTTCTAATTTCAACACATGCTTTTTCTTCTGCGGGGACCATATTACTTCTGCATATTCCAGTTTTGGTCTGATCATTGTAGTTATAATTTTCTCATCATATCTTTATCTAGGAAATGAAAAGCCATTCGTATATTCCTTAGTATCATTAAAGTGTCACCAAATATTCTATCTATGTGTTTCTGTGGTGATAAGTTGTCCTGTATTACCACTCCCAAATCTTTCTCTTCTTTTGCTATTGATATAATATTTTCCTCTAACTTATACGTCCATGAGGGTCTCATTGCACTTTTTCCCATTTCCAATACATGGCATTTTTTTGCATTAAATTCCATTTCCCATGTCTTGCTCCATTCATGTATCTTGTTTATATCATTCTGTAGCTCCTCACAATCCTTGTGGTTTCCTATCTTTCTTAGTAATTTTGCATCATCTGCAAATAGACTTATGTAACTGCTTACTCCTTCTGTCATGTCATTTACATATATCAAAAACATTATCGATGCCAAAACTGATCCCTGTGGTACTCCACTTTTCACTTCTCTCCATTCAGATTTTTCATCCTTTACTACTGTTCTCATTTCCCTTCCTTTCAGGTAGTCTTCCATCCAGTTCTTTAATGTGCCTTTCAATCCTCCAATGTGTTCCAACGTCCATAGCAATCTCCGTGCGGAACCTTATCAAATGTTTTTTTTAAGTCTAAATATATGCAATCCGCCCATCCATCTCTTGCTTGTGTTATATCTATTACTCTTGAATAAAAACTTAATAAGCTGATCTTCCTGTTCTGAATCCAAATTGTCTATCTGATATTATTCCTTCTCTTTCTAAGTAATCAGTCCATTGTTTCATGATGACCTTCTCACATATCTTGCATACTATGCTGGTCAATGACACTGGTCTATAATTAAGTGGTTCTTCTTTGTTTCCATTCTTGTAAATAGGCATTATATCAGCTCTGTTCCATTCTTTAGGGATTTTTCCTGTTTTAATAGAACACTCAATTATATCATGAATTGGTTCAGCTATTTCTTGTCTACACTCCTTCAATATGTATCCTGATACTCCATCTGGTCCTATAGCTTTTCTTTCATCCAATTCCATCATCATTTCTTCTATCTCTTTTTTACTTATCTTGATTTCCCACATCTCGTTTTTCCTCACTTGTCCATGTGGCTTTTTAAAGTCAGATTCAGTTGTAAATACTTTCTGAAAATTCGTATTTAGCAATTCACTCATTTCATTTCGGGTCCTCATATATTTCATTAGTTTCCTTCAATCTGGTTATTATTTCTTTGTGTTTTATTTTCCCATTAATAAATCTATAAAACCGCTCTGGTTCTTCCTTGCATTTGTCAACTATATCTTTTTCATATCTCTTCTCTTCTTTTCTCCTTACCTTTACATATTCATTCCTTTCTAGTTTATATTCTTCTTTCCTTTCGTGGACCGGTTTTCTTTTCATTCTCCTCCATGTTTCATCTCTTCTCTTTTTAGCTCTTTCACATTTTCCGTTAAACCACTCATTTGTACCTTTTTCATTTATTTTATAAAGTGGAACGTATTCTTTTACTCCTTGCTGGTATATCATCAGGAAGAGATCATATTTCTTTTGTATGTCCCTTAATTCCTTCATTTTCGTTCAGTCAATTTCATTGAAAACCTCTTCATTGAAGTATAGTTTACTTCTGCATAATTTCTTCTTTTCTTTTTGTATGATTCCTCTTGTTTGTCTTTTATATCTTCCTTAATTTCAATTTCCAGGACCACATGGTCACTCCTTCCAAAAGGGCATTCATAATTAATATCTGTTTCTAGATTTATTCCTTTAGTAAATAAAAGATCTAATCTTGATGGTTTATCTTCGCCTCTAAATCTTGTATTATCAGTTACCCATTGAATCATTGTATTATTCATCATTAGTCTCAATAATCTATTTCCCCATGTATTTTCACCTCCGCTTTCAAACGTCTCCCAATTTACTTCACTGCAGTTAAAATCTCCTACCAGTTTTACTCTTTGACTGCTTTTAATAATGTTTTCTAAGCTCTCTAGGGTATCTTCTATTATTTCTTCACGTTCTTCCTTCGTCCAAGTTTTAGTTTTTTGGGGTACATATGCAACTATTATTTTTTGGCTTTCTCCACATCTTGTATTAATTTGTGCACTTATCAATTCTGCTTTACTTTTTCCATACTCTACATTTTTAACTTTTATCTTAGATTTTATCATTAGCATCACACCATCACCTTTTTTTCTTTTCTATCCTTCCTCCATATATTATAATTATCATTCTCAATGTTAATCTGGATTTCTTCACATAGTTTTGTTTCTGCTAGGCATACAATATCTGGTTTCTTCTCTTTTAGATAATCTACTAACTCTAGTTTTCTTGAAACTATTCCATCTATGTTAGTACTATACATTACTTTTATTTCATCACTTCCTTTTGTAACTGCTCCATTCATTTAATTTTCTTTTCTCTCTAATATCTGTTGTTTTTGTACCATTTCATTATTTTGTTGTTCTTTACTCTCCAAAAAAAACTTTGTTATCTCCTCTGTTGTTCTTTCATCATTTTTCTGCTTTGCCTCTTCCTTCAATTCTTTAAATTGTTGTCTCTTATTACTTCATACTCTTTTTATGAACACATCTTTATATTTTGCAATGTCCCTGAGCTTGTAAGTCCTAGCTAAGATCTCTTCTATTGCAGTCTGAGTTTAAAGTATCAGTTTGATTGGTCTAACACCTCCTTCAATGTATGGACCTAACCTCATTACTTCCTCTACTTCCTCCTCAAATTTAGTATTCTCATCCTCATCATTTAATTGTTTTAGTATTTCCTTTATGCATTTTGTTTCTTCTTTTTCTCTCTTTGTTCTCATAGGTATAACCTTTTCTTTCAATCCGTATATCATTACATTCTTTTTCTTCTCTGCTGCATCTTTGACAATGTTTTCATTAGTTTTTAATGCTTTAATTACTTCTTTCTCCATTCTCACTTTGGTTTCCATTTCTTGCTGTTCGAATATTTCTTTGAAGCTAATTTTATCCATTTATTTTTCTTCTTCCCAGACTTTCACTTCATTGTTAACAAAATCTTTGAATTCATCTCTAATCTCCTGTTTTGAAAATCCTTGGGTGTTCTTTAAAGCTACAATCCTTGGGTGTTCTTTAAAGCTACAATCCTTGGGTGTTCTTTAAAGCTACATTTTCACTTGTTTGTTTCTCAATCACCTTTACTCTCTCATCATTTACTTTCTTGAGGTTGTCTATTTCATTTTTCAAATGACTTTTTTCCTTACACAATTCATAGAAATTTGACTCATTAGTGTTAATCCTCACCACATTGCACATCCATTGCACATTTACCAAATTTTATTAAATGCCAATTTTTACTCAATTCGTACAATTTTGATAAATCCTTTTATTTTTTTTTTTTATTTATTTATTTATTTTTTTATTTTTTATTATTATTTTTTTTTATTATTATTATTATTATTATTATTATTATTATTATTATTATTATTATTATTATTATTATTATTATTATTATTATTATTATTATTATTATTATTATTATCTTTCTTAATTAATGTGTAGAGCACCAGTGTTGGTGCATAACATGCATATCACTCACACTACCACACACACACACACACGCACACGCACACACACAAAAAAGAAAACCGGTCCAGGAAAGGAAAGGAGAATATAAACTAGAAAGGAATGAATATGTAAGGGGAAGAAGAGAAGAGATATGAAAAAGATATAGTTGACAAATGCAAGGAAGAACCAAAGCTGTTTTATAGATTTATTAATGGAAAAATAAAACACAAAGAAATAATAACCAGATTGAAGGAAACTAATGAAGTATATGAGGACCCAAAATGAAATGAGTGAATTGCTAAATAAGAATTTTCAGAAAGCCACATGGACAAGTGAGAAAAAACGAGATGTGGGAAATCAAGATAAGTAAAAAAGAGATAGAAGAAATGATGAAGGAATTGGATGAAGAAAAGCTATAGGACCAGATGGAGTATCAGGATACATATTGAAGGAGTGTAGGCAAAAAATAGCTGAACCAATTCATGATATAATTGAGTGTTCTATTAAAACAGGAAAAGTCCCTAAAGAATGGAACAGATCTGATATAATGCCTATTTACAAGAATGGAAACAAAGAATAACCACTTAATTATAGACCAGTGTCATTGACCAGCATAGTATGCAAGATACGTGAGAAGGTCATCAAGAAACAATGGACTGATTACTTAGAAAGATAAGGAATAATATCAGATAGAGAATTTGGATTCAGAACAAGAACTTATTAAGTTTCTATTCAAGAGTAATAGATATAACACAAGAAAGAGATGGATGGGCGGATTAAATATATTTAGAATTAAAAAAGGCATTTCATAAGGTTCCGCACAGGAGATTACTATGGACGTTGGAACACATTGGAGGATTGAAATTAAAGAACTGGATTGAAGACTACCTGAAAGGAAGGGAAATGAAAACAGTAGTAAAGGATGAAAAATCAGAATGGAGAGAAGTGAAAATTTTCCTATCTTGCACTACAATGTGAGTTATCCACCAAATCAGATTTGTTTTCATGTCATATGTGATGTCCATCCATTTGTCAAAGTTACCTTTTCCTTTCTGTAATGCTGAAATTTTACCAGTTTCCGGTTTTCTATAATGCAGTTTTCCCATTTCCACTGTTGGAATTGCAGCGACCAAGAAACCAATTACTTTGGCCATGTTCCTGATTTTGTCTCGATCACTGTGAAATAATTTAATGCAGCTTTGAATTATTTTCACTTTCCTCCGTTCAGGTAAAGTAACGGTCATTGTCTCTGAGTTAATGACGTTCCCCAAATATTACAAACAGGCTATAGGGGTGGAACCTGGACGAGAATCCTCTGTAGGCGGTTTTCCTAAAAGAGATCCTGACTCTACCTGCACTTAACTTCCAATTTTGAAACGGTTTCTTCGTTGTTATCATGTGTTTCAGTTTCTCAGACTCCTCAATGTGCTTGGCAGATTGAGAGACGTCATCGTCGAATAAGAATCTATTCAAGGGCACCTTATCTGAGCACAAGTGAGCGTATTTCTGGTTAATTTCATGCTTAATGATGAACCTGCGTGTCAAATTGTTTCTGTGGTTAGCATTTCCTAGTAATGCTAGCTCACCATTCAGCATGTGTACTTCGTGGGCCACATCTGGGTGTCCATCTTGGGCGATCTTATCCAGCACCGTGAGTGACTTGGTGACTATTGTGGCAGCTTTTATTATGTCCTTACTGACTTCTTTCATACAAAAGTCAGCCTTTTTTGCATCAGCTTTCAGTGCATCTAACACTTGTGTGTTACATTCAACCGGGGCTAAAGCCTGACAGTTGCTCAGTCTTTTGACAATGTCATCCTCTAAAATCTCTTTGTACTCATCCTCCCGCATGCCATTGTCAAACACATGATTCACCATGGTGGCAACATGCTTCTCAATCTCATCAGACACATCGTCCACGGACCTGTAAGTCTTGGCGCACTGCAGGAGTACACTACCAGTGAACACTACATCCTGAATATTACTGTCACTACTGGAATTATGCTGCTGAACTTATTGAAAACCAGAAAAGCCAGGGCTGGTCCGTACCCAATCACCTCTGTGGGGCGTCTGTTTACATTCTCTCTGACGTCAGCAGCACCGCCGGGGCCCACGCGTCTCTCCTCCTTCAATTCCTCAATATAAGCCTGTAACTTAGCCAAAGCTTCCATCACCATAGCCCAAGGTGGAGAACTAACCTCGTCCCGTGGCATAGAGGGTCGAGGATGTGTAGGAGAAGGCACACATTCACCTCCCCTGTCTGAGCCGTGACTCTGGGCATGTTTATGTACCCTTCCAGAACCTTCCCGTTGGGAAGGGACGCTCCTGGACGTGGACGAATCCTTCCAATAGGATCCCTTGCTTATATGCCTTCCATGGGTGGATGCATCCTCCCTGCCTGGTAACAGTGTGCCCAGCGAACCTTCCATGACTTCCAACATGGCGGCGGGCTGGCAGGGGTGGCTCAATTGGCTCAGTGTGAGAGTCATAAACTCTCCCAAGTGCACCAAAAGGGCACTTATCCACTCCTACATGGATAACGGGTAACGGTGCAGCCAGCTCCTAAACGAATAACAGGCTGTGGCCAAGCCTTTCCGCTCCTAATGGATAATGGGAAGAAGGCTGCCAAAACCTGGCTTCATGCGAGGCAGAGCGGAGATGTCTGGTAGTGGTGAAAACAACTCAGCAACTGGTGGTATAAAGCTGCATGTCGTATCTCATGGGAAAGCGAGCGTTGGCAGAGAAGTGATTTGCTGACATAAAATTAGAGAGAATACAGAGAATTGCAACTAAGATGGTGCCAGAATTGGAAGACATACCATATGAGGAAAGATTAAAAGAAATGCACTTAACAACATTGAAAGAAAGAAGAGAAAGAGGTGACTTAATCACAATATATAAATTGATTAACAACCTGGAGGAAACAGATGGAAAAGACCTAATATTAAGAAGAGAAGGAGAGGCTAAAATTTTGAGGAGACACAAGAAAATACTGCATCAAGGAATTTGCTTGAAAGATACAAAACAGTACAGTTTTCCCGAAAGAAGTATAGATACTTGGAATGGACTGAAGGAAAAAGTGATAATGACAAAGAATGTACATCAAGTGAAGGAAAAACTAGACAAATATAGATACGGAGACTGGACCACACGAGTGTAGCTCAGGCCTGAGGCCTGAGGGAGATAAAGGAGAGTGGTAGGAGGTGTATAGTGTCAGGGGTGTTCCCTAGACAGGGGGTTAGAGGCTGGTGGCTCTCACATGCCCTTGGCCTCAACGAGAGGTTGATGAGGATGTATGGGGAGGATGGGGTAGGTTTTATGGATGAGTGGAGCAGGTTCTATGGGAGACAGGAGCTGTATGTACACTTCAGTAGGAAGGGGGTGCAGGAGCTTAGTAAGTGTCTTGAGAGGGCAGTTAGGCAGTCCAGTCAAGGAAACTAGATATTAATAGAGGTAAGGGTAATAGTGACAAAGGACGGGTAAAGAGAGGGAGGTACATGAACTTAGTGTCTTTTATACAAACAGTAGAAGTGTAATAAATAAGATAGACACACTTAGAGGTATCGCATATGTAGAAGAGTTAGATATTATAGGTATTACAGAAACTTGGTTAGATATTGCAGGCAAACATTTCTTACCTGAAGTAGGAATAGATGGGTACACTTTTTTTCACAGGGATAGAGAAGGGAGGAGAGGGGGAGGTGTAGTACTGTACATTAGAAACACATTAAATAGCTATGTCAATACCACAATAAAAACAGATAAGAATACGGAATCATGGATTGACATTATTATAGGAGGGAAAAAGTTTGTTGTAGGGATTATATATAGGCCTCCGGATTTAGACGAAGCAGCTAGTGCACCCCTGATGCAAGAGCTTGCAAGGGCATCTAAGTATAATAATGTGTGCATTATGGGGGACTTTAATTATAGGAGAATAGACTGGGATAGTATGACAGGAGACAGGAGCTCGGAGGAATTCTTAAATGTTGTCCAGGATGGTTTTTTCATACAACTTGTAAGGGAACCCACGAGACAGGGAAATATTTTTGGATCTGACCTTCACGAATAATTAAACTTTGGTCAGTCAGGTTGAGATAAGAGCTAGATTTGATGTTAGTGACCACCATGAAATTAGATTCAAGATTAATGCAAAGAGGGAGGTAGAACAAAACACTGCTTTAGTACCAGATTTTAGAAAAGCCAATTACCAGGGCCTCATACACCACCTCCAGAGTATAGATAGGGAGGGAATGGGAGTGGGCAGGGAGGATGATAAAAATATTGAGGTAGAATTGCATTATAATAGCATAGTTAGGGAAATTCATACAGGGCAGGATCAGTATATACATAAGAGGAGGATTAGGTCAAATAGAAATGATCCAAAATGGATGAATAGCAGCATTAGAAGGGAAATTGGATTAAAAAAGGGACACTATAGGAGAATTAAAAGGGGAGAAGTACAGGTAGTAGGGCAGTATAATGACCTAGCTAGGAAAGTTAAAAAGGATATTAGGATCGCAAAGAGGAATTATGAGGTTAAGATAGCTAGAGATTCCCAGAAGGATCCAAAGGGATTCTATCAGTTGTACAAGGCTAAAACAAAGGAAAGAATAGGATCTCTTAAAGGAATGGATGGCAGCTTGATAAAAAATGGTGAGGAAATTAGTAAGGAATTAAATAAATATATCTTGTCCGTATTTTCTCAGGAAGAGTCGGGTAGGGAACTGGAGCCAGTACAGATCTTTAGGGGACAGAGGTTGATAAATTAAACGAAATAGTTATGAGTAGGGGAGTAGTTAGTAGGGAAATAGATAGACTTAAAAAAAACTAAATCTCCAGGGCCAGACAACATTTTTCCGAGGATTCTTAAGGAATGTAGAGAAGAACTCGTTGAACCCATTACTAGGTTTTTGTTTAGAGGTCTATGCCTCACAGCCATGGTGGACCACCGCTGCACCACTGTGGTGCCCGACCACAGCAGTTCCTCCCCAGTAAACAGCTTAAGCATCACGAGCCCGGGCGGGGACTCGATCTGCCGACCAAGCGAATGCAAGGCCAGCGCGCTACCACTGTACTAGCCAGGAGGCAATGATTTTTAGAAAATCCCTGGACACAGGAGTAGTTCCCAGGTTATGGAGGCAGGCAAATGTAGTTCCTATATTCAAGAAAGTAGTAACTACCGCCCAATTAGTTTAACATCAGTGGTAGGCAAGATGTTAGAAGCTATCATAGCAAGTGCAATTAGAAAACATTTAGATGAACACAAGCTAATTAGACATAATCAACATGGTTTTAGCAAGGGGAAGTCCTGCCTGACAAATTTATCATCTTTCTATAGGAAAGTATTTCAAATCATAGATAAGGAGGACGAGTATGATACAGTTTATTTGAACTTCAGTAAAGCCTTTGACAGAGTACCCCATAGGAGACTGTTAAGTAAAGTCAAGGCACATGTCATAGGTGGCAAGGTAGTAGAGTGGATTAGGGGATGGCTTACTAGTAGGGAACAGAGGGTACAGATTAATGGGAAGAAATCAGAATGGGGTAATGTCACTAGTGGGGTACCACAGGGATCAGTACTAGGACCGTTGTTATTCATAATCTATATAAATGACTTAGAGACAGGAATAAACAGTGATATCAGTAAATTTGCCGATAACACAAAGATAGGAAGACCGGTAAAGAATTTAGATGATGCTAGGATGCTGCAGGATGACTTAAATAGGCTGTACGAGTGTTCAGAGAAATGGCAGATGCAGTTTAATGTTAACAAGTGTAGCATTATGAGCGTAGGTAAAGGTAATAGGCCTGTAGACTACACATTAAATGACAATACCTTAGGAAGGTAATATAGAGTGAGGGACTTTGGAGTTCAAGTAAGCAGTGACTTGCACCCCAGGGAACAGTGTATTATAGCTAGAAATAGGGCCAACTAGATACTGGGATTTATTAGTAGGTGTGTGACAAATAGGAGTTCTGAGGTCATTCTGAGGTTGTACCTATATACAAGGGAGGTAGTAAAGAAGATCCCCTGAATTATAGACCGGTGTCTCTATTCAGTGTTGTGGGCAAGCTCTGTGAAAGAATCATCAGAGAAAGATGGGTGGCATATTTGGAAAGGAATGAGTTTCTGAGAGACAATTCGGATTTAGAAGTGGAAGCTCATGTGTTTCCAAGATATTATGCTTCTACTCAAGGGTGATAGACATAATGCAGGAAAGAGATGGGTAGGTTAACTGCTTACTTGGACTTGAAGAAAGCATTTGATAAGGTGCCACACACAAGACTCTTGTGGAAATTGAAATATGAGGGAGGACTGGATGGCGCTCTACTGACATGGATGGAGGATTTTCTGAGAGGAAGGAAAATGATGACTGTGGTGAGAGATTGTGTCTCAGATTGGAGGGGTGTGAGCAGTGGAGTGCCGCAAGGAGCAGTTTTGGCACCAATGTTTCTGATATATGTAAATGATTTAGTTAATGGCATAGGTAGTTAGTTATACAAGCCTATTTGCAGATGATGTAAAGATCATGAAGAGGATAGAACGAAGAGAAGACTGCATGATGTTACAGGATGATCTGAACAAGATCTTTGAGTGGAGTCAATGTTGGGAAATGGAATCTAATGCTAGGAAATGCAAAGTTCTGAGAATCGGCAAGAGTACCAAGAGAATAGAAGCGGAGTATAAAATGGGAGATGCGATGCTCCAAGGAGCAAGTGATGAAAAAAACCTAGGAGTGATAGTACAGGATGATTTGTCCCCTAGAAAACACATTTGCAAGGTTGTTGGAGGTACATACAGACTTATTACTAAGATCAAGACAGCTTTTATTATATATGGATGAGGAAATATTGAGGAAACTAATTGTGTCTATGATTCGACTGCAACTTGCCACGTTGGTGTGGTCTTCATACAAAAAGAAAGATATAACAAGAATTGAGAGAATCCAAAGAACAGCAACAAGACTGGCTCCAAGTCTAATAAATCTAACTTATGATGGGACTGATCTCATTTGAAAAAAGGAGAGAAAGAGGAGACTTGTTAGCGGTGTATAGAACAATGAATGGAATGGATAAACTTGACAGGGATGATTTGTTTGTGTGGGATACAAGAAATACAAGGGGACATGATAAGAGACTGAAGAAGACAAGGTGCTGGTAATACCTCAAATATATAGTTTTCCACACAGATACATTGATACTTGGAATGGACTGGATAGTAAGACAGTGGAAGCGAGGTGCATGCATGACTCTAAAACTAAAATTGATAGAGAAAGATATGGAAATGGGACCCTACGAATGTGAGCTCATTTCCCGTAAACTACAACTAGGTAAGTACACACAGCTGATGCGCACACCAATGGACGCCTCCCAGGGACGTTCTCTTCAAAACAGGCTTAATTATAGTTTTATAGGGTTTGGGCTGTGTAGAATATTGTGGTCCTGTCTAGAGTGGAGGAAAGGGGATTTAGGAATGTCATAACCATGGAAAGTCTATTATGTGAAATGATAATGGAGGGAACCAAGATCCAACTGCCAAAAGATTTGTTTCCTTAGCCACTTGATATCTCTTTACCTTTATAATGCACTGAAAATTTAACCTTAGAAACTTGTTCAGATCACCTCAAACGGTTATGCTGCTGAATTACAGAAAGAAAATATATATATATATATATATATATATAATATATCATATATATATATATATATATATATATATATATATACATATATATATATATATACTATATATATATATATATATATATATATATATATATATATATATATATATATATATATATATATATATAGATAGAGAGAGAGAGAGAGAGAGATATTTATATATTTTTTTAGGCTGAGTTTAGGTTTGGTTAGGTTTAGTTACGTTTTGTTACGTATAATTAGGTTTAGTTAGGTTTGGTTGGGTTAGTTTTGATTAGGCTTATGTTAATTTAGAAGCTATCAAATGTTTTCTATGACTAAAAGTAGGGAGTTGTGTGAGGTGCAGACGCCATTTTCTTTTGTAGTCTTCCCGCATACCATCTTCATTTCCTTATTTTCATTCAGATGCACCCTAACCACTCAGATGGGTTTCACTAAGGCCTAAAACATCCACCGTCCTCCTCAGATATCATTCAACTTTCATAAAATGTAAAATTGAAATATATAATTATAAAGTATATTTAGTTGTGTGTGTATGCACTAGTGAACGTACAAAGCTGAATATGGAAAAAATGAAGTAATGTAAGTTTTTGACTACTTATCTGAATGCATGAATATATTTCAGAAATGCAAGAGGGTATGAATGACAGTTATATCCTGTATTGATTTTAGTGATTGGGTGCACAAAAACTTTTATGATCAATTGGATTTTTTAATGATATAATTGAGTTATTTTCAGGGTATGAAATAGGATCCTAGCAATTTATCCAAGGATGAAAAAGTCTTGACATTGAATGTAGATCATTGTAGTACATTGACAGATTTTTTGATTTAGGGAATAGGATCAGTACTGGAGGGGCAGCAAAAGCTAGTTATTTAGTAATTGTTAGGAGTATATGGAAGTACTTCAAGGAGCTAATTCCTTGTTTAATACTGACAGGGCTTTCCTAACATATGTTTAACAGGTTTCTGTTGTGATTGATTAAATTTCATTCCAGGTCATCCCTAGTGACAGGATCAGAAATTACCACGGTTACAGGTAACATGTTGGCTCAAGGCTTTCCAGCCACTGAAGGCATTATCACTGTCACCTCAACCTTGAAGTGGGAGAGCCAGCCATTAACCTTTAACTTCAAACAGGCAAGTATACAAATTAGTCTATACACGTAGATGAATCAACTTCAGACATTTAAGCAAGATGAATGACTCAGTCTGTTTGAATTAAAATTTAAATATTATAAGTTTATAATCGTCCCCATTGTGGTTGAAATTAGTAAAATTACACGGTCTTGGATGAGGTATTTCTTTTGTTGTTTGAATGAAATCTAGCTGGAGAGTAGGTAGTCTGCTTATGTCATGTGAATTTATTAAAATATCTTCATATGCATATAGTAGCCCCCTAGTTCTAGAGTACAGGATCCTCAAAGGAAGGCTACCTTAAGAAATCTAAGTATCAGGTTAGTGAAGAAAGTGTATGTGAGTTAAATTGTGGGTCTTAAGCTACAAAATTCTGAAGTTTTTGAGCATTCGTTAGGGGTAGTATTATTTGTGGCCCATATTAGGTATATCATATTGCAGTAATTTAGGTGCTTAACACAAGGAATTTTACTAATGTACTATGATTTTCCACATATCTTTTTCAAAATAATCCTTTATTTTATTAATATTCATTAGCGTTCCCATTACTTTCTTGCTTATTTCATTAATATATTTCTCAAACATCATGTATATATAAGATAAGTTTTTACATATGTGATGGGTTGGATAATGCTGTCATGGAGTTCCATTTTGATGTTGCTTGGTATTTTTGATAATAGTTGGTGTGTCCAAATGAAGACGCATTGTGCTTTGCTAGCATTCATCAATAGCCCATTCCTTAGGAAGTACCTGTATGGCCTTGCTGTCTGTAGGGTTTCCTCCATTTTATTCATAAACAGATAAGTTAATTTATTTTGTTGCTGTGGAGAAACTGAGTGTCATTGGCTTATTGGACAAGTGTACAGTCTTTAATGTATTCTGTCATATCATTTACAAAAATATGGAAAAGTTTGGTGTCTAATATTGAACCATGACTGACTCTATACTTTACTTTTAGTTATGAAGAGATAGTACCATTCAGACGAGCAAACTATATTCTTTCATTTAAATAGCTGTCAAATCAATAAGTATCTATGTTGATTTGAAGGAGTTTCTTTTGAAGAACTTTATGTCATGAAAAGACTCTTCTTCCCTTACTGCTTCCCTGAACCATAACCCTCCTGCAACAAACACTCTCCACCCTTCATTAAGATTACAAGGAGATGAGCATGGCTGCAAAGTGGGTGAGGGAAAGGTCGGAGAGAAATCTATGGAGGAAGCTCAACAGCAATCAGGTTAACTCCAAGTAATGGTGGTCATTGTTGTGAAGCAGCGAAAAGGTTCACTATTCCCTTGATTTACAATTGGGTTATGTTCGTGAAAACAAAATCGTATCCCAAAATTATATTTTAATGGGATGAATAGGGGTGTTTCCAGATCTGTTTATAATACTCCTAACACCTGCCATACTGGATCCATTAAATATAAGAAAATGCCAGTAGAAATGTGATATGCTCCAGCCACTCAGGCTATTAATTATATACATGTGTACACAGTGATCATAAATAGAAAAAGGGGCAATAAAGCAGATTGATCGTTTACGAGAAATATCGTAAACCAAGGCATCGTATAATTTTTTTATAATGCACAAGTCAGGTTAAGGTTAGAAAACATCATAAGTGCTCTGGGTATCACATGAAATAGTATATTTTGCATGAATTGCTATTTTTCAATTTGTTGATGATGGATGTCATTTGAACATTTGAACATTTATTCATAGCTTACAATTGTATTATTTATAGTTATATACAGTTTCTACATATGTTTTACAGCTACAACTTGCAAATAGGAAGCTAAGCTTTTCAGGCAAAGTTGAATTATTTGCTAATAATAATAATAATAATATTAATCACAAAATAATAATAATACTAATGATGAAAATAAGTTATAATTATTCAATAAAAAAAAAAATTTATACTAATAGTATTAATAATAATAATAATACATAATGAAGAAAAAAAGTTTTGATAAAAATGGCATTACTATTAGTAATAATAATAATATTACATTATGAAAAACAGAATGGTTAACAGAGGTTAGGAACCAATAACGAGGAAACACAGGTGTTGTGGTATAGCAAGATACAGTGGTGTGGTGGAATACAGTGGTAATATACTAGGATGAAAGAGTGAATGAGTTAATAGTTGGTTAGAATATGTATTTTTAATCTAGTTTTGAATGTACTCAGGGAGGGTGTGTCTTGAATTTGGGAAGGAATAGAATTCCAGACGACAGGGCCTAACTAAGTGATTGAGTGTTGAAATTTTGTAAGGCAATGAGAAGGAAGGCATAGGTGATCATGGTGGCGGGTGTTATAAACCATGGGGTGGAAGGAAATGGGATGAGAAGCTGTGTAGCTCGTTCTTGTTAATGGGCATGAAGGTGGCAATTGCAAGTTTGGATATATCATCTAATTTAAGAACTGTAGTTTGTCTAAAGAGTGGACTAGTATGTTCTAGGTAATTACTGTAAATTATTATCCTCGCAATTTTTTTAAGTTGTAGCTTTAAAGAAATGAGATAGGTGTCAAGCAAATGGATCTGTAATTCCCGGTGTATATCTGTTGTACTTGAAGATCGGAGTGATGTTTGCTGTCTTTCAATCAGCAGAGACTAAGCCTTGTCATAGGTATTTATTGAATAAGAATATTAAGTAGTCATATACTCCCTCCACCTCTCTCTCTCTCTCTCTCTCTCTCTCTCTCTCTCTCTCTCTCTCTCTCTCTCTCTCTCTCTCTCTCTCTCTCTCTCTCTCTCTCTCTCTCTCTCTCTCTCGATTTAAATATCCTCCCTATCCATACCCTTTCTTCTTTGTCATGGCTTATACCCTCCCCCTCAATTTGTTCTTCTACCCTTTCTAATTTTTCCAAGTCTGATACACCAACTTACATCCTACGAACCCTTTTTCTTGAACACTACTACTCATACTAACTGCAACCCTGTTTATACTGGTGACTCCCAATATGGATCTGATTTTTCTGTTTTGTTCCCCTCCCAACACTTCCACTTCCAATTACCAAGTCTGTCCAGTATCCTTATGACTGAGCTATACAATATTCTCTTTGCTTTGAGGAAGCTTTTTACTCATCCATCTTCATCCTTTGTAATTTTCACAAATTCTCAAAATTCTCTCCCTCTTATGCTCCCTTGATACTATTCACCTTTAAGCTCTTTAAATCTAAGAGTGGCTATTTCGCCTCTATGCCTTTAAAAAGTCTGTCTGTTTTTGTTGGGTCCTGAGCCATACTGGTATTACCGGTAATGAACGTGTCGACTCACTGGCCCATTCTACTACTATATAAGGATGCCATTGTTTCACGAAAGTTACGTGTGATTATTTCCATTCTTTTATCCTTTCTATTTAGCTGTTGGCAATTCTTCTGGTCTGACTTCTCAAATAATATACTTTGTGCAGTTAAACCATTCATCTCTCCGTAGTCAAACCCTTTTCACATGAAAAGACGGTTGGAGACTGCATTTACACGATTATGTATTGGTCACACCAACCTCACTCACCCCTATCTTATGTTACACTCACTCCCCACCGACACTGTATGACTAGTAATACCCACTTTCTGTACCTCACATTCTGCTTTTCTGTCCTTGTTACACTGTTGCAGGAGCTACACCTTTCTCTCACTTAACTTATCTATCCCAGCCCCCTTGCCTTAATGATCTTACAAAATCACTACATTATCACTTAGACCACATAATTTCCTTCCTACAACAAACACACATCCTACATTTGAATTAACCATTTGACTCTAACTAACTGCTATTTCCCTCCCCATAGCTTTCCTTACCATCATCTCTTTGGTAAACCATCTGCCTTTTAGCTTAACATGTATGACTTGCTTGGCTTGTAATACTGCTCTCTCTGTACGTTGTCCTTGTTACACTGCTACACGAGCTACAGCTTTCCCTCACTTAATTCATCTATGCCGACTCGAGCCTTAATGATATTCGTATAGAATCACCACATATCCACTTAGACAGCATGATTTCTTTCCTACTACTCCACCCCTTTACCTGGCCACTGTTTATAGTTCCTGTATCACCATCAGCACGTTCTGCCTGTCTTATGGTCTTGCTTAATCCTCTCACTCATGTCTCAGCAAAGCTCTTTGTCTTCCTACTATCACACAGCGTCTTCTCTGTCACACATCCTGTCTGTCCCTAGGCCTGGCTTTGTTCCTTTTACCCAGGGAAAACAGCTTACACAATCCTTATATTGTACCCGCTAAAGACTGGCTGCTACAGGGTCACATATCTGCTTTATTGCTCAAGTTTGGTGTTTATCTTGCTCCCGCCTCATGATTACGTCATGCTTACAACTGACAACAGAGGCACCTTGGTGTGTAACATTATAATCAAAGCTTACAAATAAATCATGCCTTTCTTTAATTTCATAAACTTTTTTAGGAAAACCATAAAGTTTAGATGAGGAAAATGACAAACATGATCTTTTCTGGCACCTTAGGAACGTAACATTTACAAAAGGTTATTTTCCTGTGGTACTTGAAAAAAATTATGTTTTGTTAAAAATAGCAATGAAATTAAACAGAAGAAGGATTTAATTATAAGCTTTTATTATTATGTTACTCATCATGGTGTAATGCCCTGTGCTGTCTCTATCATGGGCTGTAAGCATGATGTAATCTTGAGGCAGGAGAAGCAAAATGCAAAACTAGGCCTATAAGGTTTTTGGTTTTACTTGAAAGTCATGGTTTTCAGGAACCTAATCTTGAAATTAACCCATTCATTACCAATGAATACCCATGGCAATTCTATAAAAAGTTTGGCTGAGAGACTGTAAATTACTCTCGTAATTCATAGCTACAATAGCATTAAAATTTTTTTCTTTTTTTTGTCTGTGATTTTTATGACTGCTATCAACAAGTTGACAAATATAGTAACTAACCATGCATCAATGGTGAAGCAAATGAAGTCTTGGAGCCTGCCTGGCACTGTATGTGGGAAATGAAGGGGCAAGGTTCAATTGTACATTTATATACATTTATCTAAATTTAATGTAATAGGGGGGTGTTAGGGGTATTATAAATGGGTCTGGGACGTATTCCATATATTCCATTAGAGTATAACTTTGGTATATGATCAATCAGCTTACAATTTGCTTTTCGAGAATGCAACCCACTCGAAAATTAATGGAATGGTATGACTCTTTTCTTACACCTTCATCGGATACGCTACTGAATGTTGCTTTACCTGCTCTATTCAGGTGAAGGCCATCTCTACTGTAAAGGCTTCTGTTCTTGTTGAAGTGATCCCCCACATCAACAAACAGTATGCCCTCCCTCCTACATAAGTTCTCCACACAAGTGTAGCTTCTCAGCATTCTATTGAGAATGAACGAATCAATATTATACCTAGGGATGAATCCCATGACTACAGACAGCCTAAGGCAATCCCTAGTCTTTCAAATTATATTCATATATATTTTAAATCTCTTCAGACCAATCTGTCATGATGTTATTTGTGCCAACATGATATACAAATACTGTTTCTTTGGTGAATTAACAAGAAAGTCATTAATATTCTCAATTATATCTCCTACCCTTCTTCTCAGATAGCAAACATGGTTCCACCTAGGTCCTTCCCTGTAAAACTCCTTGTCTTGATGTCTATTCAAACTATCTGCAACATGTACATTGCCAAGCTCATCACTAACCTCGTCTTCCTGTACCTGGAACTTATTTTTCGTCACTACAATAGTGTAACTAGCACCTCCTTCAACTTTAGCTTCTTTTCTAATGTGTTGAAAGCCATTTCTGTCATCTAGCTTACACTCTATTCTAAGAATTCTGCCATCTAACTAAACTAACTTATCAATCACTCTAGCTTCCTTTTCTAACATAATGTTCCGGGTATTATTTTATATGAGTAACACCATGTGTACTCAACCTGGATAATACACATACTCCTTTCCTTGTTATTCTCTGTATTGAACACTCGTTCATGTGGTGTAACGGGAGATAACCAGAAACACTATTGTTACTAAAATAGATGTATTTGTAGTAAAGTATATGTATATACTGTCATATAACTTGACACGAAGATCAAATAATTCTTTCTTCATTGCTCTCCTCTTCCTGTCTTCTCCCACCATGTCCTGCTCGGACACGACATCCCACCAGTCGTACGTTATGGTTCTCTCCTCAGCTGCATGCTCTCTCTCGCATCCTCTTGCTCATGTTGACGCATTGTTAAATAACAAGCTATATAACCTGAAGCTACATTACTAAATGCTTATAATTGAATTATACTGAAATGAACTATGAACATAATGGAATAATTGTAATATATATCTATTTCTTCCTCAGCCATTACTAACTAAATATTATAATAGATGAAGGTAGTATGATATCTGCTGACCTAAGGAAAATGGATAAAAGATGTTAACACATATCTCTCTCTCCCTCCTACACCTTGGATGAGGAAAAACAAGATATAATACAAGAGGATGATTAATAAAATTCTCCTACTTATCCGTTCCTAACAATAATGCGTAAGCCTGTGGTCTCCAACCTACTAATTTTTCTCTGTTCTTTATCCAAAACAGCACCTAACACTTATATTTTCCCTTTTACCTTGCTAATTACTTCGGAAAATAAATAACAAATGTACTCACTATCATCTTGGATTAGAAAATCCTTTACAAACAGCCTACTACAAAGCGGATATGAATAATCTTCGCTTACACAGAGTACAATGATCATGTTCTTTCATCTTTAAAGTTAGATTTAATTTTTTCAATTGAAGTTATTGAATATTCATAGAAATGACCAGTCTCTGAGCAGTTCCTTCCCTAGTAACAATCTGTATTGGTATTGTAAGCATAAAAAATATTTTTGAGCAGGTACTAAAGATATTTGGTAGTGAGGTACATGTCATGAGGAAAAATGTGAGGTCTCAGTTAAATACTTTGAACTGCAGGATCTCAGTAATGTTGGTTACAATGGAGACTACTACCTTGAGTGGCCCATTAGAAGCAGCTCCACCTCATCTTGGGAAAGGAATCCAGTGCAGGCCTCCCTTAGGCACCGATTTCTGGAGGCTGGTCACCGTGGAACTTTCCAGATAACCTCCAACCACACAAAAAATAAGCCCATTGAGATTGACTATGGGTTCAAGGCAAGTTCCAAAAACATATAAAAATTTTGTTAGGATTGAGTTACTTTTCTGTGACTTGTATTTACCTAGTTGTAATATACAGGGCCTGAGCTGCACTTGTGTGGTCCTGTCTCCGTATCTAATTTTTTTCAGTTTTTCTTGCAGTTGATGTACGTTCTTTGCCATTATCACCTCTTCTTTCAGTCCATTCCAGTTATATTTACTTCTTTGGGGAAAACTGTACTTTTTTGTATCTTTCAAACAAATTCCTTTTTTCAATTTTTTCATGTGTCCTCTTAAATATCTAGCCTCTCCTTTTTTTATCAATATTTGATTTTTTCTATCTGTTTCCTCCAGATTATTCATCAATTTATGTATTGTAATTAAGTCTCCTCTTTCTCTTCTTTCTTTAAGTGTTGTTCGGTGCATTTCTTTTAATCTTTCCTCATATGTTAGGTCTTCCAAATCTGGCACCATCTTAGTTGCAACTCTCTCTATTTTTTCAAATATCACCAAATGCTTTTTTCTTGTGTGAGGATCATATTACTACTGCATGTTCCATTTTTGGTCTGATCATTCTAGTTATAATATTTCTCATCATATCTTTATCTAATAAATGAAAATCCATCCATATGCTTCCTAACATCCTAAATGTGTCACCAAATATTCTATCTATATGTTTCTCTGGTGATAAGTTGTCCTGGGGTTAACCTTCCAAGCGGACAGCTTCAAACCACTGGGTTACAGGTGATGGATGCTGACGACCTTGGGTGTATTGACACTTCCTCTAATACTTTTTCTCTTGATTTCTGCAACATTCTTGGCCTTAGATCTAATTTCCAATCTGTGGAACACCATCTATCCTCCACTAAACCTCATCTTCTCTTCCTAACTGAAACACAGTTGTCTGTGACTACTGACAGCAGCCCCTTCTCTGTTCCCTCCTACTTTCTCTATCTTCATTTTCAATCCAAAGCTGGCTGTTGCGCATATGTGCGTAACGACATTACTTGCTCTCGTGCCCACAATCTTGAATCTTCAGAATTTTCTACCATCTGGCTAAGACTTCAATGTCACTCTAACTAAATGTATCTGTGCTGTATGTCTCTCACCAAATTCCTCTGAATATGTAAAATTCTTTGACTATTTGACTTCCAAAGTGGAGTACATCCTATTTCACTTTCCTTATGCAGAAATTTCCATTTTAGGAGATTTCAATGTTCAGCACCAACTTTGGCTTTCATCTTCTTTCACTGACCAACCTGGTGAACAAACCTTCAACTTTGCTATCCTTTATGACCTAGAGCAGCTGGTGCAATTCCCTACCCATATCCCTGACTGCCTTGGAGACACACCCAACATTCTTGATCTTTTCCTAACTTCCAATCCTTCAGCTTACTCTATTAAACTTTCTTCTCTGTTGGGCTCCTCTGATCACAATCTCATTTCCGTTATCTGTTCTATCGCTCCAGTGCAGCCTCAGGACCCGCCTAAGTGGAGGTGCTTTTTGGCATTTCAACTCTGCTAAGTGGGAGGACCTAAGGCAGTACTATTCTGGTTTTCCTTGGGATGATTATTGCTTCCATGACAGAGATCCTTCTCTTTGTGCCGAGCGTATAACAGGGGTGATTATCTCTGGCACGGAGTTATACATTCCTCACACTTTCTCTAATTATAGAGCTAAAAAGCCCTGGTTTAAAGGGACTGACCGAATTGAAAATCTGAAAAACATCAAAAAATGCAAAAATCTTCTCATAGCATCCTTAGGCCTAGTACTTCACAATGCACGCACGATAATTCATCATCCAAGTTTAAATACCATTTAAATTGCCATTTAAATGCCCCCACACACTCAGTCAGGTCATTGTAGAAAAATATTCATTAGAAAAAAAATAAGATAGATTATGAGAAACTTTTACTTTATGATGGAGTATGGAAGTTTCTTCACTCACAACCACCCACCCAGCAAGCATGGGGAAGAGCCTCACTCCTGCCTCAGTGTGTGTTGTACACACTTAGAGAGAGGATGGAGTTAGTGACACTCGCTCTTTCACCAACTTTAATGTTCCATATCTCAAAACTAATTTATTGCGCTATTAAGGTGTATTTCTCCGATATTTTTTTATTAAATTTTTATGATTCTGATGTCATTAGAAAGGGAATTAAAATACTTAAGAAAATTATGTAACAGAATTTTGATTAAGTGTTTTTTTTTTCTAGCTTACCAGAAATTACGAGTTGAGGAAAAACTTTGGATTTTTTTCTCAACAACGAAACCAAAAATGGAAATACTATCTAATAGTTTTTATTAGAAAACTATCAAAGTATCTTGTGACAAGTTTTTAAGAAAATCCAAAGGAAACTTGTCAAAATATGCAAAAATCTATATCAATTTTTCATATTTTCGTAAAAAAAGAAAGCTATTGCTCCAAAATTATTGAAACTTATACATATAACTCATCTAAAGAAACTTTATAGCTCATGAAAATTTGGTGCAGTTTTGTTCATAAATAACGAAAACGGAAACTAACTCGGTTGGTCCCCTTAACTCTGCTTGTTCTCTTGCTGTCAAAGAGAGAGAGGCAACCTTACAAACGGTACCATAGCAATTCATCTGCTAAAACTCAGGCCCTATATATTTCTGCCCGTAATCATGCTAAATCTATTCTCCAACTTACTAAAAACTCTTTCATCAATAGAAAATGGCAAAATTCTTCCAATTCTAATTGTTCTCGTGATTTTTGGCATCTAACCAATAATATCTCCAACAGTTTTACTTCTTCATCTTTCTCTCTTTTACTTCAACCAGATGGCTCCACAGCTGTCTCTTCTTTCTCTAAAGCTGAACTCTTTACTCAAACCTTTGCTACCAACTCTAATTTGGATGATACTGGGCATATTCCTCCTACTCCTCCACCCTCTGACTACTTCATCCCTAAAATAAAAATTCTTCATTATGACGGTTTCCATGCCCTCTCTGGCCTTGATTCTTGTAAAGCTTACTGTCTGGATGGAGTCGCTCCTGTTCTCAAAAACTGTGTTTCCGAGCTCGCTCACTGCCTGGTCAAACTCTTTTGTCTGTGTCTCTCTACTTATACCTATCCTTCTTGTTGGAAGTATGCTCACATTTAACCTGTCCCTAAAAGGGGTGACCGCTCCAATCCTTCAAACTACTGCCCTATAGCTTTGATTTCCTGCCTTGCTTATTTAATAAGATAATGAGGCATCTATCAGCCCAAAACCTTTTTTCTGATTGTTAGTATGGATTCCGGAAAGGCTGATCTACTGGTGATCTTGCTTTTCTAACTGAATCTTGGTCATCCTCTTTTAGGGACTTCGGTGAAACTTTTGTTGTCGGCCTTGACATATCGAAAGTCTGGCATATATCTTTAATTTCTAAACTACCCTCCTACGGATCTGATCCTTCTCTCTGTACCTTCATCTCCAGTTTCCTTTCTGACCGTTCTATTGCTGTTGTAGTGGACGGCCACTGTTCTTCCCTTATAACTATCAACAGTGATGTTCCTCAGGGTTCTGTCCTATCACCTACTCTCTTTCTATTATTCATCAATGATCTCCTAAATCTGACTCAATGCCCCATCCACTCCTATGCTGATGACACTTGTTTGCATTTTTCAACGTCGTACAACAGACACCCAACCCAACAAGAATTAAGTGATTCAAGGTGAGATGCTATAGGACGCCTAACTTCTCATCTTTCACTAGTTTCTGATTGTGGCAGAGCAAACCTGGTTCTGTTCAATGCCTCAGAAACTCAATTTCTACAACTATCTACTCAACATAACCTTCCAGATAACTATCCTCTCTCCTTCAATGACACTTAACTGCCCCTCTCCTACACATTAAACACACTCGGTCCATCCTAAACCTAAAACCTAAACTGGCAATTTCATATCTCTACTCTTGCTAAATCAGCTTCCAAGAAGTTAGGTGTCCTATGGCGTCTGCATCCATTTTTCTCTCCCTGCCAGCTGCTTGCTCTGTACAGGGGCCTTATCCGTCCATGTATGGAGTATGGTTCTCATGTTTTGGGGGGTTCAATTTACACAGTTTTACTAAACAGGGTGAAGTCTAAAGCTTTTCGTCTCATCATCTCTCCTTCTCTAACTGACTGTCTTAATTCTTTAAGTAACCGAAGCAATGTTGCATCTTTATCTCTTTTCTACCACTATTTTCATGCTGACTGCTCTTCTGAACTTGCTAACTGCATGCCTCCACCTCTCCCACGGCCTCACTGCACAAGACTTTCTACTGCTCATCCCTATTCTGTCCATCTTTCTGATGCAAGAGTTAACCAGTATCTTCACTCTTTCATCCCTTTTACACTGGTAAACTCTGGAACTTTCTTCCTTCGTCTGTTTTTCCACCTGCCTATGACTTAAAATCTTTCAAAAGAGGAGTGTCAAGACACTTCTAATGTTAAAATGGACCTCCACCCCTGCTTCTATTTCTCCTACTGTTCTCTTTACAGGGCCTGGTGATAAGGGGGATTTTTTAAAAGTATTTTTGTTGTCCTTTAGCCAGTAGCCTTTTAATGTTAAAAAAAAAAAAAAAAAAAAAAAAAAAAATAATAAAAAATGCTCATTTATCCCATTATGAATATGGTGTAACTGACACATACATAACAAGTTAGCAATGTTACCTTCTCTTACGGTCAGCGACAAACCTTATATCACAAGGCAGTAAAAAGTCCCTGATGGATGGATGGATATAAAAAGACGAGCAATTGATATTTCTCTCTGGTTTATTCAAAATATTCTCGAGTATATATACAATAATTGCTAAGTATCTACGCTATATTTTACTGTTATATGATATGAATATGATGAGAATGTATATAGAGTGATGAAAAGTATATAGATGATAAAGAAAAAAAAATTAGATAATGTATTGCAATGTGTGTATTTACAAAAAGATAATTTTGAATATGCAATTAGGTTTAGAGATGTTAGAGACCAGAAAAAAGGAAAGAAAATGGAAAACAGAAATAAATAAGGACACTTAAATGAAACGTGCTGCTACAAGTTCTTCAAATAACACTTCAAGACAACCTTCACTAGCTATTGTCCTAACATTATAAGTGCCAAGCTCAAAGTTCCAAAGGTCCGAATCCTGAGATTCTTAGCACCCCCTACTCTGGAGCTAGTATGGCCACAGCTGTGGCCAGTTGATCCATTGCTGCTGGATACTGTGGGCTATGACATGGATGCAGTTATCATAATGAGGGGTGTTAAGCCAATACCACGCCACGCTGGCTCAGGGCATCTTGGCGGGGATACACATTTAATTTAATATCTTGCTGTGGACCTGCCCAATTTGATTGCACCTGTCTTGCTTAGCTCTACTGATCATTGAGATATTAAGCCTTCTCACCTCGGCAAGGTAGTACCGTTTTCCTTCCAATTTTGCGGGTTTCAATTTGGCGATTTTTCAATTTTGCGACTGAGACCAATCTCCATCTGCATGCCCAGGTACAGTAAAATGGTCATTTAAACTAATTTTCTTATGGAAAATGATAATGTTTATGTTTTTCTGTATTTTTCTTTATTGTAGGATGTATAATTACATGTATTTGTGTACAAACAAGGGCAAAAAAATATGACTAAAATCACCATAAGGTTAATTATTCCAATTTTGCGAATTCAAATTTTGTGGCCTGCAATATCGACTAATTTCACGCAAAATTGATGAAGTACATGAGACTTACCGCAGGTCAGTTGAAGTGTGCTTCGGATTTTATGAAGCAAATCACCTCTGCCAGAAGGAAGCTTTCACATGAGATACGCTGCGCAGCTTTACACCACCAGACTTTAAAGTGTACGATCACCCACATGACAAGTAACTAATCAAATCCTGCCATTTTAATTGTTTATCCATGTGACGCTGTATAGCATAGGGAGGGAGCAGAGGGCATGTGAAAGCTCCCTTCTGGCAGAGGTGATTTGCTTCATAAAATCCGAAGCACATTTCAACTGACCTGCAGTAAGTTGCATGTACTTCATCAATTTTATGTCAGGAAATCACTTCTCTGCCAATGCTCGCTTTCCCATGAGGTTTTCAAGCCATGTGGGTGATGTACATTGACATTTTGAAATTATGTGTGTGCATTTGGTGAAATAAAACAACCATGACCCAAAATCCCCTGTAGTGTAGGAAGATTACAAGTTAGTATTTTGCCAGCAAAAAGGTAACTTTTTGATCGCAGTAAGTAGTTACTCACTTTTCCAGTACAGCTTCTTCGAATGTGTCAAGTTCCTGAACAATCTCCTTGTTGTAATGCTTGGCAAAGGTGGTCTCCCTTGATGTGCCATGATGTGTGTTATCGGCACAGCCATGGCCATGCCTTCAACACTGCAGCTGGCTGAACACTGTCAGCTGAGTACTTCCTTGTGTCCACTTCTGACCTATTAAGCATTATCCTAATCCATCTTGCAATAGTGTCTTTTGTTACTTTTTTGTGTGGCTTGATAATGCTAATGAGTAAGTTCCCGTTAACTTGATCCACATCATTTCTAAAGTGCTCAGTCTTTTCAATGTACATTTTCAATGTTTCATACACACATAGTCTTCTATCCTTATGGTATGCTGTAAATTTCACAAACTGGGAGTAAGGTGATTGATGTGCCCTCTGTCACAAAATTGTATCCACTTGTTGACATGTGGTCGATACTGTTTCTCCATTGCTGGTCTCCAGGAGGCCATGATGATGTCCATACCTGCCGCCGATATGCCTCTTGCTAATAGCTATTGCCGGACAATAGACATGCCATCAACCTGATGTGTTTCATGATGGGATGTTCCTCTGCTGCCGACGGCTGCCGTAGAACATCCTTTCTCCTCATTATTAGCCACGGTTTGTTGATGAGCATTTTGAGTAGGGTCCCCATCCATGGTTGGGACAGCCACAGTGGCACAATCAGCCAACCCCTTGCCATCTCCATACACATTTTCTGAAGGCGTCTGGCAATCAGAGCAAAAGAGGGAAAGATGTAAACTAGGTCAAACTGTGACCAATTTATAGAGAAAGCATCAAAGTGTTCTGCGTCTGGGTCAGGTTGCCATCAACAAAAGCGAGGTACCTGTTTATTTAATCTGGAGGCAAATAGATCTATGCTAGGGACTCCAAAGATTTTGCAAAGCTCCCTAAAAATGTCCTCATGCAACTACCATTCATGTCTGTCATTAAACTTTTGAGATGCAGCGTCTGCCATGCAATTATCTCTACCTGGTATGTGAGAATATGTAATCTGGGCATCGTTTTCTGCACACCATTCCCAGATTTCTCGACTGATGTCATTACATGATGTGGATTTTGTGCCACCCATTTGATTCACATAGTTCACTGGTGTCGTGTTGTCACAAAACACTTTAATGTGTTTCCCTCTGATATGATGTGCCAATGGCTTTACTGCCAATTAGATGGCTTTGAGTTCTTTTGAATTGATGTGAAGTTCTTTTTTCTTTTATTGACCATCTACCATTAATTTGTTGATGATTCAGGTAACCACCCGAACCTAAGTTTGAGGCATCAGTGTACAGGTTAATTTCTGTGCCTGGTCTAAAAATTTTCCTATCTTGCACTGCAATGTGAGTTATCCACCAAATCAGATCTGTTTTCATGTCATATGTGATTTCTATCCATTTGTCAAAGTTACCTTTTCCTTTCTGTAGTGCTGAAATTTTACCAGTTTCCAGTTTTCTGTAATGCAGTTTTCCCATTTCCACTGCTGGAATTGCAGCGACCAAGAACCCAATTACTTTGGCCACGTTCCTGATTTTGTCTCGATCACTGTGAAATAGTTGTTTGCAGCTTTGAATTATTTTCTCTTTCCTTCGTTCAGGTAAAGTAACTGTCATTGTCTCGAGAGTCAATGACGTTCCCCAAATATTCCAAATGTTGTATGAGTATTAAGACAGACTTGTCTTCATTAATACAGAATCCCATTTCCTTTAGAATCTTTACTGTTGAATGTATGCTCACATAGCATCCTTCTAATGAACTGTGGCATATAAGTGTGTCATCGATGAAACTGGTGATGGTGTATCCCCTCTCTCTCAGTGAAGCAAAAATTGGTTTCATTAATTTGGTGAATAGACGAGGCCCTTCTGTAACCCCATTCGGAAGGCAGGTGAACTGATAGATCTTCCCTTGCCATTTAAAGAAAAGAAATTTTTGTTGCTCTTCTGCTATTTTGACAGAGTAGTAAGCATGCCTAAGATCGACAGAGGCCATGTAATCACCTTTGTTAACAAGCCCAATTGCCTGTTCAAAGTTTTCCATTTTGAAGTGTTTATAATTAATGTGCTTGTTTAGTTTTTCCAGGTTAAGGATCATTCTAAAACCTCCATCCTTTTTTCTCCGCAGAAATATTGGGAAATAATTTGCTCCTCCTGATTTTGTGTTTGCTTTATAACTTTAAGATCTAAAAGCTTTTCAATTTCCTGCGTGGTAATGCTCTTTTCCTCCTCACTAAAAGCATATTCAACATCTTCAGAAAATAGGTGACTGATATCATCAACATTAATGTCCAGATGACAATGTGCAACAATATCCAGAATTGATTAATTTTTGCCAATCATGCGCAAAATATTGAAGTCTGCCAGCTTCAAAATTATGTCTTACCTCAGTTATTGCCAGGACTAGTTGTGTCCCTGGCCTCGTGAGTTTTTTGCCTCAGAAGCCTGCCGTGGGAAGGACTGTCGGTGGTCAATCCTGTGTCCATATGTCCGCTGGCTATAGGGATGGAACCTGGACGAGAATCCTCTGTAGGGGGTTTTCCCAAAGGAGCCTCTGACTCTACCTGCACTGAACTTCCAATTTTGAAATGGTTTCTTCGTTGTTATCTTGTGTTTCAATTTCTCAGACTCCTCAATGTGCTTGGCAGATTGAGAGACGTCATCGCTGAATAAGAATCTAGTCAAGGGTACCTTATCTGAGCACAAGTGAGCATATTTCTGATTAGTCTCGCACTTAATGATGAACCTGCGTGTCAAATTGTTTCTGTGGTTAGCATTTCCTAGTAATGCTAGAGCACCATTGAGCATGCGTACTTTGTGGGCCACATCTAGGTGTCCATCTTGGGCGATCTTATCCAGCACCGTGAGTGACTTGGTGACTATTGTGGCAGCTTTTATTATGTCCTTACTGACTTCTTTCATACAAAAGTCAGCCTTTTTTGCATCGGCTTTCAGTGCATCTAACACTTGTGTGTTACATTCAACCGGGGCTAAAGCCTGACAGTTGCTCGGTCTTTTGACAATGTCATCCTCCAAAATCTCTTTGTACTCATCCTCCCGCATGCCATTGTCAAACACATGATTCACCATGGTGACAACATGCTTGTCAATCTCATCAGACACATCGTTCACGGACCCGTAAGTCTTGGCGCACTGCAGGAGTACACTACCAGTGGACACTACATCCTGAATATCACTGTCACTACTGAAATCATGCTGCTGAACTTATTGAAAACCAGAAAAGCCAGGGCTGGTCCGTACCCAATCACCTCTGTGGGGCGTCTGTTTACATTCTCTCTGACGTCGGCAGCGCCGTCGGTGGCCATGCGTCTCTCCTCCTTCAATTCCTCCACATCACCCTGTAACTCAGCCAAAGCTTCCATCACCATGGCCCAAGGTGGAGAACTAACCTTGTCCCGTGACAAAGAGGGTCGAGGATGTGTAGGAGAAGGCACACACTCACCTACCCTGTCTGAGCCGTGACTATGGGCATGTTTATGTACCCTTCCAAAACCTTCCTGTTGGGAAGGGCCGCTCCTGGACGTGGACGAATCCTTCCAATGTGATCCCTTGCTTTTATGCCTTCCATGGGTGGATGCATCCTCCCTGCCTGGTAACAGTGTGCCCAGCGAATCTTCTGTGACTTCCAACATGGCGGTGGGCTGGCAGGGGTGGCTCAGCGGGCTCAGTGTGAGAGTCGTAAACTCTCCCAAGTGCACCAAAAGGGCACTTACCTGTTAACGGTGCAGCCAGCTCCTAAATAAATAACAGGCTGTGGCCAAGCCTTTTCACTCCTAATGGATAACGGGAAGTAGGCTGCCAAAATTTGGCTCCATGGGAGGCGGAGCGGAGATGTCTGGTAGCAGTGAAAACAACTCTGCAACTGGTGGTGTGAAGCAGCGCGGCGTATCTCATGGGAAAGCGAGTGTTGGCAGAGAAGTGATTTGCTGACTTAAAATCTGAGGGAGCACTGTATTCTAATGAAAAGGTTCTGTATACTACAACTAGGTAAATACAAACACTGCATGGTAGCCTACTTGTCACTTGGCAGGTTGGGTTTCACTCCCTGCTCAAGGTGTAAAATTTTCCCTGATGATCGAGTAGTTACTCTCCTCATTGAGCAAGAGGCTAGGGTGTGTGTTGTGTGAAAGGTCACATCCTTACCCATAATGAATTATATCCTTTCTCCAGGTGGGTAATTGCTGGAAATTACAAGTCCAATGCTTGACCTTCAAGTGGTGAATTACACAGTCCACATTATTCAAGACAAGCGTGTCTTTTCATGGTTTTTTCAGGTAAATATTATAAGGCAAAACACCTGCTAGGTGCTTATATCATACCAGTAATTTTCTGTATTTGCAGTTTCCAGCTACAGGAGATGTAACAGTGGAGTTAGGTGCTACCTATCTACCTGTCAAAGTGAAGGTGAAGGTGGACCGTGTTACAGCTGTATTGGATGAAGATGTGATCAAGCAGCGTACTTCCTTTGAATTCCATAATCTTCTCTGGCCATTTGGTGTATCTTCTACCAAGGAAACAAATCGTAAAAGTGAAACAGAAGTGGAGGTAAATATATTAAGGTTTTATTTTGTTTCTTGAACAAATGTCAGCAGCTCTCTGTTCTTGTATTTGTATGGTGCTATGATTATTGCCTTAAGGGTAGGTTGGTATTTAAAGAAATTACAGTTTTTTTTCTATGCCTTAACTAGAAGATACATACTCAGTTTTGCTGTAAGTTTTATTATAGCTTTTATTTTTTTTTACAAAACAGAAGTCATTCAGATTTCTCTTACTATTGGCTGCCAAAGAGCTAGGCTTCTGTTGTGATAAAGATTGGGATATTGTCCTGTAGTCACTTTTTTTAAGAACATAAGAAATGAGGAGACTGCAAGGGGCCAGTTGATGACCTACACGAGGCAGTTCCTTGTCTCCCACCCTTGGAATAATCCAATATTTATCCATCCCACCTGTCATCCCTATCCATACTCTGATCCAACCGTCTTGCAAAGCTACCTATTGACTTAACACTTACTACGTGTCTACCCAGCCTATTCCAATCGTTTACCACTCTGTTAATGAACTAATATCTACCTAGGTCTGTCGTGAATCTAAGTTTATCTAGCTTGTACCCATTTCCACGTGTCCTATCCTGACTACTAATTTCTAAAATCTGATCAATGTTTCCCTTATTAATTCCTTTTACCCATTTGAAAACCTCCATCATATTCCCTCTTGCCCTACTTCTCTCTAGGGAGTGGAGACTAAGACGTTTTAATCTATCTTTGTAGGGTAAATTTCTCAGCCCCTGAATCATCTTGGTCATTCTTCTCTGAACTGCCTCCAAGGAGCCTATATCCTTCCAATAATAAGGGGCCCAAAACTGAGCTGTCTAACTAGCGCTAAATACAACCTTAGAATGACTTCAGAACTCCTATTTATCACACACCTACCAATAAATCCTAGTATCTTGTTGGCCCTATTTCTAACTACAACACACTGTTCCCTGGGGTGCAAGTCACTGCTTACTTGAACTTTCAAGTCCCTCACACTATATGACTTTCCTAAGGTAGTATCATTTAATGTGTAGTCTACAGGCCTATTACCTTTACCTACGCTCATAATGCTACACTTGTTAACATTAAACTGCATCTGCCATTTCTCTGACCACTCATACAGCCTATTCAAGTCCTCCTGCAGCATCCTAGCATCATCTATATTCTATACCGGTTTTCCTATCTTTGTGTCATCGGCAAATTTACTGATATCACTGTTTATTCCTGTCTCTAAGTCATTTATATAGATTATGAATAATAACAGTCCTTTAACAGAGTACCCAATAGGAGACTGTTAAGTAAAGTCAAGGCTCATGGCATAGGGGGAAGGTACTAGAGTGGATTAGGGGATGGCTTACTAGTAGGGAACAGAGGGTACAGATTGATGGGAAGAAATCAGAATGGGGTAATGTGACATTACCCCATTCTGATTTCTTCCCATTAATCTGTACCCATATATAAAAGTGCGTGCAGTGGACTTAGCAAGACAAAAAAAACTGAAGTATATCGACGATGTCCACTTTTACTGTTTTAAGAACTTATAAAAAAATTGGGGGATGTTTTTTTTTTATGCTGGAACGGATTAATTATATTGCAATTAATTTCAATGGTAAAAATTTATTTGTAAAACGAGTAAATTGTAAAACGAACTCTGTCATGGAACAAATTAAACTCCTATTGTGAGGTTCTACTGTAGTGGCTTTTTTCACTGTAATTAAATTCACTACACTGTAGATAAGCATGGTAGAGAAGTAATTTCTTGGGGAACTATACTCTATTGGAAAGGATAATTATAGACAAGATTAACAGTGCAATTGAAAAAAAATCTTATGTCACCTCTACCTATGAAGTGGCTTACCTCCCCTTAAGGCATATAACTATTATTGGCTAAGCAAATATGTATTTCATTCATTGGTGCAAACTGCAAGAATACTACTGCCATATTCCATGTTGCTCCTAAAAGGCGACCAAAAAGGGATGCATTACATGGTCTATGAAGCTTCTCCTCTATATTCTCTCCTATGAAAAGACAAGACACCGAGGGGAAGGGGAGGGTGAGGTCTACCTGAACCCTTAATGCCTATACCCTCTGAATGGGTATATAACCCAGGTATTCAAATAGATGGTTATGCACTAGTTTACTTCTGCATTGACATCCACTGTAAATACTCATATGGAAAGCTCAAATAATTAAGTTCATGTGCCTGCAGTGTTCCCACTATCTCCTTTGCTTTAACAGACCGTAAGAACTCTGGAACTATATGACCTGGATGATGTGTCCCGCCGCATTATCCTTACTCTCATCCGCAACACAGCACAGAGTAGCAGAAATTCTGTTATAAAAGGTATTTCATGATATCTTGCATCATGTATTTTTTTCTCCTTCATTTACACTTTGTATATATCTACACTTAACTAGATCTGGTATAAGTTTCTTAGTGTACTCTTTGTTTTGACACACTGTACATTTTTTAAATTTTCTATAGTGAAAGCCTTTGGCAGAGAGATTTTCGTCAACATGGGCTATGACCTCACCCCTGGAAACTTTTGCACAAATTTTCTTCTCTCATGGGCAGAAGATAGAAAAGTTGAATTTGATATTACTTGGAAAGATGTGTCTAAGGTATGTATATGATTTTTGTGTCATGGGCTATTTTACACTAGTATATATGAAAAATTCATCTTAACTTTACTTATTAGTTTGTAGGAGTAGTAATTGCACTTTTATTATTTGTCTACATCCTGCATTCCTTAATGAATAATTGAGGTTCATGACTTTTCAGGGGTTTTCGAAAGAACACATTTTGAAAGGGAAGTTCTCACAGCCATTCAGGACCGTGCTTCTTGATGGGTATTATATGCGCAATAACAGAAATATTACTGCCTTCATAAAATTTAATTGGGATGCTACCAATCCAAGGTAATGATATATTATATTATGTTAAGTGACTGTATGAAATGTACATTTTGCAATATAGTGTTTACTTCTTCTAACATTGAAACATGCTTAACATTCACAAAACTTGATGAACTTTATACAGTGGAGAAGAAGTTGTAGTAGGGCGACTTCAGTGGACTGACACAGGCACCAGGAATAAAGGAAGGCACAATGTCTTTGTCAGCCTATCACACCCTCTTCTTGAAAAGGTGAGGCCAGATGCATTAACTCTCCACAAACAAAAGCACGTTGATAGCAAAACCTGACACTCAAGTGTTTGCAGGGAACATTTTCTGATCAGTTTGGCATTAAAGGAAGACTGTTTAGTTGCATGTTTATTACTGTAATTTTTTACTTTTAATAATTCTGATAATTCACGTTAATTTTTTCCCCGTCCAGGATATAAGAATAAAGGGAGAAATGCAACATAATGACGTGGAGGAATTAACTATTGAAGGGCAAATGGAGTATTCTTCAGATCCATTGAAGGACGTTAAATTGGAGGTAATCATGCTGAAGGATAAAACACGTAGTGATGCTGTGGTAATCAATGAGAGAGCAGTCCTCATTCATCCTGCAACCAAGTGAGTGTTTATTTTTTTTATTATTATTATTATTATTATTATTATTGTTGTTGTTGTTGTTGTTGTTGTTGTTGTTGTTGTTGTTGTTGTTGTTATTATTTCAGTAATTTATTCATATGTTTATTTTGTTTGCCCTGTGGTGGGGGCTACAAAAATTCTATCACCGTATTCCCTGCAGTTTGTAAAAGGCAACAAAAGGAACAGAGTGAGGGCTCTGGGAAGCCCCCTACGAAAAAACAAGGCACAGAGGGAGAGGGGAGAGTAATGTCTACATAGACAATGGCGTGCATTGTCTTGGCTAACTCTCTTTAGTGGGATAACAGTCTAGTATATACGTAGATAGATAGATTATTATTTTTATCACAAACAACAGGGTCCTAAAGTTTATCCTTGCCACTTCATGTTTAACTCATGCCCTCTCCCTCCCTGAACCTGATATGATGCAAGAGTCACACTAGGTGCAGGAGACCTGCCTCCAAGGGTCTTCAAGGCCACGTCATTAATCGTACATTCACCGCTTCTTTCCATTCACTTTTATCACACACTATCATCCTTCTTTAGTCTATAGACATTAATATTTCATTCACTGCTCTTTTCACAACATCAATTCATCCTGCTCGTGGTCTTCCTCTCAACCTCTCATGTCAAATCCTGCTATTCTCTTCACCAACCACTTCTGTTTCATTCTTTCAATGTGTCCAAACCACCTCAGCACACTCTGCTCTGCTCAACCAACCAACTTTTGTAATGCCGCTTCTCCTTCGCACACAGTCCATATGCATTACTCCACACTTACTGCTCAGACAACTCTCCATTACATTTGATTTAATCTCCTCTCCACTAATGCTATACTCCATGTTTCAACCCAAATATTGCAGTGGGCACAGCTACTCCTGCATGCAAACTTCTCTTTTCATTCATTATTATCGCTCAACAACTAAACATCTTCATTACTCCCAACACCTTTCCTACATCATTGATCCCAGACTTCACCTCTGTTTCTACTCCTCCATCTATAGTAATCTTGGACCCTAAATATATGTCATTCTACCTCCTCAAGCAGTTCATCATTCAATGTAACATTCATCCACCAACCACCCCCTTTTGCATTTCATTACTTTATTACTATTCTCATTTCCTCTCAAATTCCTCCTCTTAAACACTCGTCCAAATACTTCCCCCATCTGACACAAAATCTCCTCTGAATCCGCCATTAAAGCCGTAACATCCAACAGTTTTGGATTAGTCATCCACTTTATCATCAGAATGTACCAAACTAAGACCTCTATCTAACATGCTCTCATGAAGTATGGCTCTCATGTCTGGAGGGGCTCAACTCATACAGCACTACTAAACAAGGTGGAGTCTAAAGCTTTTCGTCTAATCAGCTCTCCTCTAACTAACTGTCTTGATTCTTTAAGTCCCCGATGTAATGTTACATCTTTATCTATCTTCTACCGCTATTTTCATGCTGACTGCTCTTTTGAACTTGCTAACTGCATGCCTCCCCCCCTCGCTGCACAAGACTTTCTACTTCTCATCCCTATTCTGTCCATCTTCCTAATGCAAGAGTTAACCAGTATCTTCACTCAGTGGTCAGCGTTCGGGCATGGGAGCCTAGAGTCCCGGGTTCGAATCACCGATATCCGCTGACCACTTTTCAATATTTGATATCAACGCCGAGTGGCCAAAGACTACCCAAATTGCTGCCATACTGTCCTCAGATGGGACTTACAATGTTAATATGCATCTGAGGCTGTAGCAGTAATAAGCCTCACTTGTTCTCAATATATTCAAGAGAGAACTTAATCATTCGAGGCATCACTATAAAAATTCTAAACAACCTGCCCCAAATAACAGGCAAGGCAAGTCCATCTGTGCCTCCATATGTCTACTGGTGCCAACGGTTAATGATATAGAAAAAAAACAACTCTGGAACTCTCTTCCTATGACTTAAACTCTTTCAAAAGAGGAGTGTCAAGACACCTCTCACACTAAATTTGACTTCCCCCCATGTCTATATTTCTCATACTGTCCTCTTTACAGGGTCTGGCGACAAGCGGGCTTTTTAATTTTTTTCTTTATTTTTTTTTTCTCTATTTATTTAATTATTTTTTACTAATTTTTGTTATCCCTTTTAATGTGTATATATATATATATATATATATATATATATATATATATATATATATATAAATAATAAATAAATAAATAAATAAATAAAATAAAATAAAATAAAATAAAATAAAATAAAATAGAATAAAATAAAATAAAATAAAATAAAATAAAATAAAATAATAATAATAATATATATATATATATATATATATATATATATATATATATATATATATATATATATATATATATATATATATATCTTGCATTAACTTCCCTAACCACACCATCCATTTGAATATTGAACAACCATGGTGACATCACACATCCCTGCCGTAGTCCTATTCATACCACTCACTCACACTATTATATACTTTTATACATGCTCTACTATTTACATAAAAAACTTTTCATATTTTTTAGCAATGTGTCACCTAACCCATACAATCACAAGCCATCCCTATCAATTCTGTCATATGCTTCTTTTAAGTCCATAAAAACCCAAAAAGTTTTTGGGCAGAATATATTTCGTTTCTATTATAGGGGCCTAGGGGTAAGTGAGAGGAGTGTATAAATATGCATTTACCTAGTTGTAGTTTCATAGTTCTAACATACAAGAAAAGAGCTATGCTCAAACTGTCCCGTCTCCAAATCTACTATTATCTAGTTTCCTTTTAAAATCATGAATATTTCTTGCATCAAGTTTATTCCAGGCATCTATGCTTCTATATGGTAAGCTGTATTTTTTTATGTCTCTCTTGCATGTACAGTGAAAGTCCGATAATCCGGAAAGCAGTGGAGATCGTGAACTCCGGATTATCAAATTTTCCGGACTGGTGGTCGTGACCCCTAAAAAATGCCTTAAAAGCCTGAAAAAAATCATATTAAATTTGAAAAATTAAAATACAATATTGTGATTGTGTTTTTATTTACTTATGAAGTGTAGTACAGTTGCAGGTCAGTTGTAGGTACAGTGTAGGTGCAGTACAGTATCCAAAGGTACGGTACTGTAGTAATCCAAGGGCTCAAACTTTTTCTGAAGGAGTCTTTCACAGTACAGGAAATATTCGTTTTACGATAGGAATGCATTTCTTGAAACCCTATTGTAAACCGAAATAGCGTATACCGAACCCATTTTTACATGTATTAGATAGGGATGCGTTCCAGCACATTGCCAGTCACTCCTTCAGGTTCAGATGCATACATAAAAACATACCTTAGTGTAAAAATAAACAAATTGAATGTAAATAATAAAGAAAATAAAGAAAAGAATAAAGAAAAGAATATAATTATGCAATCATCTGATCAGCTGATGCGGGCGACGTAGGCGGTGAGGCAGAGGTCGAGGGTGAGGCGGGCGATTCAAAACCTGAATTTGATTGCTCTGTTGAAGTGGATGGTCCAGCTGATGTTGATGGGCTGGCATGTTTGAAGAACGTCGAGATCGTGGACTGTTTGGCACAAGGTTTCACTGTGTTTGTAATGGTGGCACAGGAATGACTAGTTGTCGGAATTGGCTGCATGTAACGTAGTGGCGTGGTGGCGCTGCATGGGGTACCACAAGGCTCTGTATTAGGACCACTGATGTTTATAACATATGTCAATGACTTACCGGAAGGACTGAGCAGCTACATAAGCCTTTTCGCTGATGATGCTAAACTGATAAGAAAAGTAAATAGTCAAGAGAATTGCAAAAAACTACAAGAAGATCTAAACAAGATCCAAGAGTGGAGTGAAAGATGGGAGATGGATTTCAATGCAAGCAAATGTCATGTGATGGAAATAGGAAAAAGCTCAAAGAGGCCTACATGGACATATAAAATGGGAAACAGCATTATAACAAGAGTAGATAAAGAGAAAGACTTGGGAATAGTAATGCAGGCTAATCTATCTCCAGAGAAGCACATAAATAAGATATTTGGAGAAACATACAATATGTTAAGAAGTATAAGAGTGGCCTTTCACTATATGGATAAAGAAATGATGAAGAAGATTATCACTACAATGATTGGACCAAAAATGGAATATGCTGCGATTGTATGGTCTCCACATAAGAAAAAACATATAAAGAAAATAGAAAGAATACAACGAATTGCAATGAAAATGGTTCCAGAGTTAGATGGGAGGACGTACGAGGAGAGGCTGGAAGAAGTGAATTTGCCAACACTTGAGGAAAGAAGGGAAAGAGGTGACCTGATAGCAGTATACAAACTTTTGAAAGGAATGGATAAAACAGATAAGAATATACTATCAAGGGAAGAAGCTGCTTACACAAGAGGCCACAAGAGGAAATTAGAAAAGGGACGATGCTTGAATAACACAAAGAAATACAGCTTTCCACATAGAAGTATAGATGCATGGAACAGTTTGAAAGAAGAAGTTATTGAAGTGAATAGTGTGCACAAACTGAAAGAAAAATTGGATCAATGTAGATACGGAGACAGGACCACATGAGTCTAGCTCAGGCCCTGTATACTACAACTAGATAAATACAACTAGGTAGGTAAATACACACACACACACACACACACACACACACACACACACACACACACACACACACACACACACACACACACACACACACACACACACACACACACACTCAAATCACAAGCAGTAACAGAAGAAATTTTGCCCTGAGCATTTACATTAAAAAGAGCTGAAAAGTATAACGAAGTGTATATAAAGAAAAACATGAATGAAGAAGAAAGACAAAACTTAAGAAAACTGCAGCAAGAAGTCAAACAAAGAAATGAAGATAGAACTGAAGAGGACAAGGAAAGTTTTTTCTGGAGAGTACTTGACGACAAACTGAAGAAATGGTACATAAGAAAGAGGGACTAAAAGGGAAAAAAGAAGCAGAGGGACATGTTACAAAAGAAAAATGGGAGGAGTTCAAGATAATGTATACAAACGTAGATGGAATAATATCAAGAAAATTGGAATTAAGAGATTATCTAGAGAACAAGGCACCAAATGTTGTGTGCATAACTGAAACAAAACTAGACGAAAATATCACGGACAAGATGGTCACATTTCAGAACTATATCACATGGAGAAAAGACAGAAAAGGTAAGAAAGGAGGAGGAGTAATAATATTAACAAAAGTTGGAGTAGAAGTGACAAAGAAGGAATATGGTTCAGGAAAAGCAGAAGTTATGAGTCTGCATATAAGGCCTGGAAACGGGGAAAAAACTGATATTAGTAGTAGCATATATTCCCTCCAAAACCAGCTCATGGACAAAGGAACATTATGAAGTGCTACTTACGGACACCCAGATAAACTTAGAACGAATAATTAAAAGTGATAAAAGAGTCATTTTGATGGGTGATTTTAATTGTAGCGAAGTGAAGTGGGAAAACTATGAATGTAGTGGTGAAGACAATAGTTGGGGTAATAGATTGTTAAAACTGACAATGGAAAATGCTATGAAACAATGGGTTACTGAAAACACAAGGTACAGAGGTGAAAATGAGCCAACAAGACTGGATTTAGTGCTTACAAAAGGAATAGATTTACCAAAAGAAATAAACCACGACTATCCATTCGGAAAAAGTGACCACACAATTATAGAGTTTGAGATTGAAGAACGTTCTCAAGAAGCAAGAGAAGAAAACCACAAGATAAACAGACGAAATTATGCAAAAGCAAACTATTCAGATTCAAGATTATTTTTCAATGGGATAGACTGGAGAGAGATGGATAGACTTGAAGACGTTCAACAAAAATATGATTATTTCCTAAAGACGTACAATAAAGGAATAGAAAAACATGTGCCATATTACAAAGTAAGAGAAAAAGGAAATCAAGAGTGGTTTAATGCAAACTGTTATAAGGCGAAAAAGGAAAGGGATATAAAACGGAAGAAAGTTAAAAAAAAGGCAAATGCAAGAAAACAGGAATGAGTACAAATTAGCTAGAAATGAATATGTCAGAATAAGAAGAGAAGAAGAAAAGAAATATGAAAAAGATATAGTAAACAAATGTAAGGAGGAACCTAAGTTATTTTATAGGTATATAAATGGAAAAATCAAACAAAAAGAAAGAATAACAAGGTTGAAAGAAAATAATGAAACAATTGAAGATCCAAAAGAAATGAGTGAAATACTAAACAAAAACTTCCAGAATGTATTCACAAGTGAAACAGAATTCAGTCACCCACAAGAAAGAAAAGAAAGCACAGAGTTGTGGGAAATCAAGGTAAGCAGACATGAAATAAAGGAGTTGTTAAAGAACCTAGAAGAAAGGAAAGCTATAGGATCAGACGGGGTGTCAGGCCATGTATTAAAAGAATGTCGAGAACAACTTATTAAACCAATTTGTGACATAATAGAGAGCTCAATGAAGCAAGGAAAAGTGCCAAATGAGTGGAAGAAAGCAGAAATAATACCAATATACAAAAGTGGTAACAAAGAGGAACCTTTGAACTATAGACCAGTGTCGCTGACCAGCATAATTTGCAAGGTCTGTGAGAAGATAATAAAAAAGCAATGGACTAGGTACTTAGAAAAAGAAAAGAGAATAACGGACAGACAATTTGGATTTAGAGAAGGAAAGTCATGTGCAACAAACCTATTGAGTTTCTACTCAAGGGTGATTGATATAACACAAGAAAGAGAAGGATGGGTGGACTGTATATATTTGGATCTAAAGAAAGCATTTGATAAGGTACCACATAAAAGTTTACTATGGAAACTTGAGAACATTGAAGGACTGAAAGGAAATATTTTAAACTGGATAGAGGATTACCTGAGAGGAAGAGAGATGAGAACAGTCATAAGGGACACAAAATCAGAGTGGAGGAAAGTCACGAGCGGGGTACCACAAGGCTCTGTATTAGGACCACTGATGTTTATAACATATGTCAATGACTTACCGGAAGGACTGAGCAGCTACATAAGCCTTTTCGCTGATGATGCTAAACTGATAAGAAAAGTAAATAGTCAAGAGGATTGCAAAAAACTACAAGAAGATCTAAACAAGATCCAAGAGTGGAATGAAAGATGGGAGATGGATTTTAATGCAAGCAAATGTCATGTGATGGAAATAGGAAAAAGCTCAAAGAGGCCTACATGGACATATAAAATGGGAAACAGCGTTATAACAAGAGTAGATAAAGAGAAAGACTTGGGAATAGTAATGCAGGATAATCTATCTCCAGAGAAGCACATAAATAAGATATTTGGAGAAACATACATAGGGGAGGCGGTGGTCTAGTGGCTAGCGGTCGGGCATACCAGCTCAAGGTCCCGCGTTCGAGCCTCGGCACGGGCTGGCCACTTTTCTTCGTTACTACCGCCGAGTGGCCTAAGAACACCCACATGCTGCCATAACACCATCCTCGCCGGGACTGCAACGTTATATGCGCGAGGAGCTTCCGCTGGCAGCATGAGCCTATCAATAAGAAGAAACAAGGCGTCACTTAAAAAATCTAACCCGCGCTACTAACGGGCGGAGGCCAACCATCTAAGGTCTCCCTGAAGCCTACCGGCGCCATGGGTAAAAGATAAAATAAGTATAAGAGTGGCCTTTCACTATATGGATAAAGAGATGATGAAGAAGATTATCATTACAATGATTAGACCAAATATGGAATATGCTGCGATTGTATGGTCTCCACATAAGAAAAAAACATATAAAGAAAATAGAAAGAATGCAACGAATTGCAACGAAAATGGTTCCAGAGTTAGAAGGGAGGACGTACGAGGAGAGGCTGGAAGAAATGAATTTGCCAACACTTGAGGAAAGAAGGGAAAGAGGTGACCTGATAGCAGTATACAAACTGTTAAATGGAATGGATAAAACAGATAAGAATATACTATAAAGGGAAGAATCTACTTACACAAGAGGCCACAAGAGGAAATTAAAAAAGGGAAGATGCTTGAATAACACAAAGAAATATAGCTTTCCACATAGAAGTATAGATGCATGGAACAGTTTGAAAGAAGAAGTTATTGAAGTGAATAGTGTGCACAAACTGAAAGAAAAATTGGATCAATGTAGATACGGAGACAGGACCACATGAGTCTAGCTCAGGCCCTGTATACTACAACTAGATAAATACAACTAGGTAGGTAAATACACACACACACACACACACACACACACACACACACACACACACACACACACACACACTCACTAGTGGAGTACCTCAGGGGTCAGTGCTGGGACCTGTAATGTTTGGAATTTACGTAAACGACTTGGCTGATGGTATCGACAGTTACATTAATTTGTTTGCTGATGATGCAAAGTTAATGAGGAAAGTGGAGAATGTACAGGATTGTATGAAATTGCAAGAGGACCTTGATAAAATTGATGGATGGAGTAAAACATGGCAAATGGAGTTCAATTTGAATAAGTGTAAGGTCATGGAATTTGGGAGAAGTAAAAAGAGAGTGCACTGTGATTACAAAATGGATGGAGTTGGTCTGGAGAAGTCTAAGGAGGAAGTAGATCTAGGTGTGACAATTACGGAGGGCTTGATTCCAGACAGGCACATAAATAAAATTACGGGAGAAGTAACAAATCTGTTGAGGAGAATCAAAATGGCTTTTTGGTATTTGGATGCTGACATGATGAAAAAGCTGATCAGTTCCATGATAAGACCAAGACTGGAGTATGCAGCGATAGTGTGGTCTCCTCACACGAAGAAGAATATTAGAAAATTGGAGAGGGTCCAAAGAGCGGCCACCAAGATGGTGCCGGAACTGAGGGATTTAACATATGAGGAAAGATTGAGGATACTGGAGCTTCCAACGCTTGAAAGTAGAAGAGAAAGGGGAGATTTGATAAGTGTTTATAAAATGGTGAATGGAATGGATGAAGTGGATGGCGACTTGTTGAACTTGGAAACGAGAACTACAAGGGGACATGGAAAGAAGTTGAAGAAGGAGCAGTGTGTAAGGGATATTAAGAAGTATAGTTTCCCACACAGAGTTGTGGACACCTGGAATGCTTTGAATGAGGAAATTGTTAATGCCGTCAGTGTGCATAGTTTCAAAGCTAAGCTGGACAAAGCAAGATGTAGAGACGGGTCATGAAATTAGTCCCCTCCCTTAAACCACAACTAGGTAAATACAACTAGGTAGATACACACACACACACACACACACACACACACACACACACACACACACACACACACACACACACACACACACACACACACACACACACACAGAATGGAAAGGAGGAAATTAAGGAAAGTGTGAGAAGTGTGGAGGTTCAGCGAAACAACAGGATAAGTGAATGCCATACAGAGAGAGAATCTTTGATGAAAATTATCGACGAGCAAAAGAAAGAAGAACAAAATCTGAGGCAGAAAGTGGTGAAAGTAATAAAGGAAGAAGAAAAACTAGTAAGAAACACAGTTGAAAAGTATAAACAAGTGGTTGTCTTTGGACTGAAAGAAGAGAAGGTTGTAAACAAAATGGAGAGAGAAGAAAAGGAAAGGAATACGCTAACTAAAATGCTGAAAAAAGTTACTAGTGAAGATAACCGAGTCATGCAGCAAGTGGAAGAGTTTCACAGGATTGGTAAATATGAGGATGATAAGGTTAGACTTTTAAAGATCAAGTTTGCAACACAGGTACAAGCAGAGGAAGTTTTGACCAGATCTTGGAGGTTGTCTGCTGACGAGATCTATAAGAATGTATGGATAAACATGGACCTGGACGAAGCTGAGAGGTTGAAGCAAAAAGAACTGATAAACGAGGCTAAGCAAAAAAACGAGCAGTGAACAGAGGAGGAAAACCAACAGTTTTACTGGAAAGTGAGGGATATGAGAATAATAAAGAAAAGGTATACAAGGAATTAATTAAAGTATATTATTCGAATGTAAATGGACTGCTGTCAATGAAAGAGGAAATAAATGAGTTACTGAATAGAAATAAACCGGATATTGTGATATTGACAGAGACTAAGTGGAGAAGTGAATGGGGTATTCCTGATTTGGTGATGAAAAGTGCGCTGTGTGGATGAGAAATAGAAGGAATAAAGGAGGAGGAGGAGTAATGATTTTGACTAAAAAGTGTGATAGAGTGGGAAAGGTTATTAGGAGTGAGGATAAGTCAGAGATTTTACAAGTGACTGTGTCAAGTGCTAATGGTAAAACTGTAAACTATGTAGGAGTGTATGTGCCCCCAAAGACGAATGCTTGGGAAAGAGAGGAGCATGAAGATATGTTGGTGGACGTGTTACAGGGTCTCAAAAAAATTGTGAAGGACAGTAATGACGTGGTTATCGCTGGTGATTTTAATTGTAAGGAGGTAAATTGGGAGGTGATGACTACCAGTGGAGGAGAAAACTCTTGGAGTAATAAACTTCTAAATTGGGCGGTGGATAACTTGTTGACACAATAGGTTGACTGTGATACCAGATTTAGAGGAGGTGATACACCGTCTAGGCTTGATTTGGTGTTCACCAAGGATATGGAGAGTATTGAGAACTTGCAATGTGAAAGCCCCCTGGGAAAAAGTGACCATGTGCTGATAAATTTTGAGTTGAGGAATGAAAATGAGATCATAAATGAGGAGTATAAAGTGAAGAGATTTAAATATGAGAGAGCTGATTTTAAGAAATTAAAAAACTTCTTTGTTGAGGTGGACTGGAAGGACTTTGAGCAGACTGAGGATGTTCAAGAGAAATGGAATGAATTTTTGATGATTTACAATATTGCAGTGGAGAAATTTGTACCTAGAGGAGGATCGGGAGGTAGAAAGGGGAAAGAATGGTTCAATGCAAAATGTAAAAGTGCAAGAAATGACCAGATAAATGCTTAGAATAGATGGAGGAAGCGAAAAACTGAAAACAGATGGGACGAGTACATTAAAGCTAGGAACAAATATGTCGAGATAATAAGAATGGAGAGAAGAAAATATGAAAGAGATGTAATAGATAAGTTTACAGGTGAACCCAAGCTGTTTTACAAACACATAAATGGGAAGATGAAACATAGGGAAGGGATAACAAAGCTGAAAGTCGAAGAAATAGTTTACGAAGAGGCTCAGAATATGGCGGAGGTGATGAACGAACGCTTTAGATCAGTGTTCACTGTGGAGAGAGTTCGAGCCTGTAGAGGAAGTCTTCAAAGGGACCTCGATGAACACTGTTTCTGTTACGAATGAGGAAATACTTAAGATGCTGAAGGAGCTTGATGTCAATAAATCAATGGGACCAGATGGAGTATTAAACTGGATTTTGAAGGAATGTAGTGAGCAATTGGCTGGGAAAATTCATAGTGTGGTGGTAACATCATTGACGCAGGGAAGAATGCCTAAGGACTGGAAAAGGGCAAATATTACACCGATATTTAAAGGAGGAAGTAAGGAAAACCGGCTAAACTATAGACCAGTGTCATTGACCAGCGTTGTGGGAAAGATGTGTGAGAGAGTGATTAAGGAGAGATGGATGGAGCACTTGGAGAGGCATAGAGTATTCACTAATTGCCAGTTTGGATTTAGAAGGGAGAGATCATGCTCCACAAATTTGTTATCTTTTTACTCAAGAGTGATTGATGTTATTCAAGAAAGAGATGGATGGGTGGATGGTGTATACCTGGATTTAAAGAAGGCTTTTGATAAGGTACCACATCGAAGATTGATATGGAAAATTGAAAAGTACGGAGGAATTGGAGGAAAACTACTAGAGTGGATGGAGGATTATCTTCATGATAGAGAAATGAGAACAGTAATACGTGACCAGTGTTTGTTTTGGCTCAAGGTAACTAGTGGTGTCCCACAGGGATCTGTGTTGGGACCATTAATGTTTGTGATTTACGTAAATTACTTGAGTGATGAAGTTGATAGTTACATAAACCTGTTTGCGGATGATGCAAAATTAATGAGGAAAGTTGAAAATGTGAACAACTGTATGATGCTGCAAAATGATTTAAACAAGATCAATAGTAGGAGTAAATCATGGCAAATGGAATTTAACTTGAGTAAATGTAAGGTGATGGAGTTTGGTAAGAGTAAAAAGAGAGTGCGATATGATTATGAGATAAATGGTGTCAGGTTGGAGAAATCAAAAGAAGAAGTGGATTTGGGAGTGACTGTTACAGAGGACTTGACTCCAGACAAACATATTGACAAAATTGCTGGTGGGATGATGAATTTATTAAAGAGGGTGAGAGTGGCCTTTTCGTATCTGGATGAAAGGATGATAAAGAAGATTTTGACTTCTGTGGTACGACCGAGGTTGGAATATGCGGCAGTCGTGTGGTCTCCCCATAAAAAGAAAAATATTGCAAGGTTAGAAAGAGTTCAGAGAGCAGTTACGAAGATGGTTCTTGAGATGGGTACTTTAACCTATGAAGAGAGATTGAAAAGATTAGAAATCACTACACTCGAGGAGAGAAGGGAAAGAGGTGATTTGATAAATGTCTATAGAATGGTGAATGGTATGGAGGATGTGGATAAGGAAGACTTTTTACCATTGGATACACGGAGTACAAGAGGACATGGTTTAAAGTTGAAAAAAGAAAACTGTAGAAGGGACATCAAGAAGTATAGTTTTCTTCATAGAATTGTAAATAAATGGAACAAGCTTGGCGAGGAAGTTGTGAAGGCTGGGACTGTGCATACTTTTAAGAAGAAACTAGGTAAAGGATACAGAGACGGGATACCATGAGATTACTCCCCTCCCGTAAACCACAACTAGGTAAATACAACTAGGTAAATACACACACACACACACACACACTTATACATCATAACAATGGCATCAGGCTTTGGAAAAATGAAACATAAGGGAGTCAGCATTCACAGGCACACCAAACATGTGTATGTATATAGTCTGGAATTTGTACCTTAACCTGCATTTACTATATGACGTTTATCATAATACTTAAACATATTACTGCAAAAATATTAGTGCAGAGTAGACTTGAATGTTGGCAGGGTAGATGAGGTAACAAGACTGTAGAAGGTAAATCCACACTGCAACCACTCACAACACACCTCAGTACGAACATGAAAACATGAGCTTATTTCAAGGAATGACCACAAGTAGCTTGGTCATAATGACATGTAACCATTAGGCTGATAAATGACCTGCCATCTAAAAATCCTAGTATAATATTAATGACACAGACCTTAGATTATAGTTGAGGAACTTCTGAGCCTACAAAATAAAGTTGTCTCACCTCTTAGGATCCTTGGGGAAGTGAAAAAAAAGGACAAATCCTTATTCCACTTTGAACTACTTGAGTAGTACATTGCTGAGCATGCCCGAATTCCCATCTTGGCAAAGTATATACGTATAATAAGCTGCGTGCATCAATAATTTCTACCTCTCCGTGCGTTTCATTGCGACAGCCGAGTGCTTTATCCCTCTGTTCACTTGACGGCACTGCCTTCGCACGGCGACCAGCTCGCCCATAGGAGTGGACCGTCCTCTATGTGTAGAGTCCTTGTTATTACCCAGTGAATCCTAAACAAAATCAGATCAGAATCCAGAGCAGATCATGGAGTGTAAATAGAGGAGGCCTTAAGCTGCCACACCATGATTATTGGCAGACATCGCAAGTTATTTATACATACAGAATATTTGTTTTGAAAATAATGATGATGTACATACAATGAACAATAATAAGATTTATATTCAATAGCATTTGTCAGTTCCTAGCTGACGCAGAGGTTGCATCTTTAGATTATTCGCTGACCACTTTTCATTCTTTGATATCACTGCTGAGTGGCCAAAGACTATCCAAATTGCTGCCATACTGTCCTCAGACGGGACTTACAATGTTATATACATCTGAGGCTGTAGTAGCAATTAGCCTCGCACGTTCTCAATATATTCAAGAGAGAACGTAAACATTTGAGGCGTCATTATAAAAAAAAATCTGAAAACCTACGCCATATAACAGGCGAGGCAAGTCCATCTGTGCCTCCATAAGCCTACTGGCGCCAACGGTTAATGATATAGAAAAAAAAAACCTTCCTAGATGTAGCAACATGAAACTCAAAGATGAAAAATGTTCTCAAAGGAACACATTTTGAGTGTATAGAGGACATAAATACACACATGATATGCTACCTTTGTAGATTTGTTTATATGTGTAGACAAGGAGAATGCAGAAAAGTACTGACTATAGGGGAAACCATTTTGAAAGTGAGAATAAGTAGTATCTTGTTACAGTGTATTGATAATATTTTTTTTTTACCACATCTCATATTACTTTTGGGGAGTCGGTGGCCTAGTAGCTAGCGGTCGGGCATACCAGCTCAGGGTCCTATGTTTGAGCCCTGGCACGTGCTGGCCACTTTTCTATGGTAATACCACCGAGTGGCCTAAGATCACCCACATGCTGCCATAACACTATTCTCGACGGGACTGCAAAGCTATATGTGTGAGGAGCTTCCGCTGGCAGCATGAGCCTCTCTATATGAAACGAGGCATTACTTAAAAAATCTAACCAGTGGTCATTTTAATATTACAATTTTAGATTTCTGATGATAATTGATGTTGTAAGATGAATAATTTGAAAACATTTACTCCTATTTTTTTGCAGTCTAACGTTGAAAACCAACGGGAGCGTGGCGGTGAACAGAATTAAGTGTGCACTGCAGCAAGACTTCATGTATACAAATCACTCTGGCCACCCTCATACAGCTAGCCTTGTCACGAGTGTTGATCTACTGCAAAAAACTCTTCAGATTACAGTGAGGAAACATTATGATACAGTTCTGGTATGAAAGAATGAAATGGAAGTATGACTGCATTGATTAATGTATTCAGTTTTTGTTTTCCTTAATCGCTCCTGCAACTTTAGTAAGATATAAAATTGACAGGAAATCAGAGGTAGTATCTGTCTAGTTTAAAAACAGTTGGGAAGGTTGGCATGAGTTGTTTGTGTATTTACCAATTTGTATTTACCTAGTTGTAATATATAGAGCCTAAGTTACACTTATGTGGTATCTATATTTGTCCAGCTTTTTGTTCAAAGGATGTACATTCTTTGCCATTATCACCTCTTCTTTCAGTTTATTCCAAGTATCTATACTTCTTTGGAGAAAACTATTTTTTTTGTATCATTCAAGAAAAATCTCTTTTTGCAATAATTTATTGAGTCCCCTTAAATATCTAGCCTCTCCTTTTCTTCTCAATATTAGATCTTTTTCATCTGTTTCCTCCAGGTTGTTCATCAATATATATATATATATATATATATATATATATATATATATATATATATATATATGTATATATATATATATATATATATATATATATATATATATATATATATATATATATATATATATATATATATATATATATATATGTAATTCAGTCACCTCTCTCTCTCTTCTTTCTTTTAGAGTTGCTCGATGCATTTCGTTTAATCTTTCCTCATATGTTAGATATTCCAAATCTGGCACCATCCTAGTTGCAATTCTTTGTATCTGTGATTTTCAAAGTTTCAAACATGTGCGTTTTCTTGTGCAGGGTCCATATTACTTCTGCATAATCCAGTTTTGATCTGATTATTATTGTTATAGTTTTTTTCAGCATTTATATATTTAGGAAGTGAAAAGTCACCAATATATTTCTTAGCATCCTTATTGTTTCACCAAATATTCCATTTATATGTTTCTCTAGTGATAAATTGTTCTGTATTACTACTCCCAAATCTTTCTTTTCTTTTGCCATTGATTTAATATTTTGTCCTAACTCATACGTCCATGAGGGTCTCATTGCACTTTTTCCCATTGCCAGTACATTACATTTTTTTGCATTAAATTCCATTTCCCATGTTGTGGTCCATTCATCTATCTTATTTATATAATTCAGTAGCTCCTCATAATTCTTGTGGTTTCTTTTCTTTCTTAATAATTTTGCATCATCTGCAAACAGACTTATTTAACTACTTACTCCTTTTGTTATGTCATTTACATATACTAAAAACATTATTGGTACCAAAACTGATCCCTGTGGTACTCCACTTTTTACTTCCCTCCATTCAGATTTTTCATCCTTTACTACTGTTCTCATTTCTCTTCCTTTCAGGTAGTCTTCCATTCAGTTCTTTATTGTTCCTTTCAATCCTCCAATATGTTCCAATTTCCATAGTAATCTCCTGTGCGGAACCTTATTGAATGCCTTTTGTGAGTCTAAATATATGCAATCCGCCCATCCATCTCTTTCTTGTATTTACCTAGTTGTATTTGCTTAGTTGTATTTACTTATTTGTAGTATACAGGGCCTGAGTTACACTCATGTGGTCCTGCCTCCATATCTATATTTGTCTAATTTTTCCTTCAGTTGATGTACATTCTTTGCCATTATCACCTCTTCCTTCAGTCCATTCCAAGTATCTATACTTCTTTTGGGGAAAACTGTACTTTTTTGTATCTTACAAACAAATTCCTTTATGTAGTTTTTTTCTTGTGTCCCCTCAAATTTCTAGCCTTTCCTTTTCTTCTCAATATTAGGTCTTTTCTATGTTTCCTCCAGGTTGTTCATCAATTTACATACTGTGATTAAGTCACCTTTTTCCTTTTCTTTCTTTCAGTGTTGTTAGGTGCATTTCTTTTAATCTTTCTTCATGTGTTAGTTCTTCCAATTCTGGCACCATCTTGGTTGCAATACTCTGTATTCTTTCTAATTTCAACACATGCTTTTTCTTGTTCGGGGACCATGTTACTTCTGCATATTCCAGTTTTGATCTGATCATTGTAGTTATAATTCTTCTCATCATATCTTTATTTAGGAAATGAAAAGCCATCCGTATATTCCTTTGCGTCCAGAAAGTGTCACCAAATATTCTATTTATATGTTTCTCTGGTGATAAGTTGTCCTGTATTACCACTCCCAAATCTATCTCTTTTTTTGCTATTGATATAATATTTTTCCCCTAACTTATACGTCCATGAGGGTCTCATTGCACTTTTTCCCATTTCCAATACATGGCATTTATTTTTCATTAAATTCCATTTCCCATGTCATGCTCCATTCGTATATCATGTAATTTACGTAAATTAAAAACATTATTGGTGCCAAAACTGATCCCTGTGGTACTCCCCTTTTCATTTCTCTCCATTCAGATTTTTCATCCTTTACTACTGCTCTCATTTCCCTTCCTATCAGGTAGTCTTCCATCAAGTTCTTTATTGTTCCTTTTAATCCTCCAATATGTTCAAACTTCCATAGTAATCTCCTGTGCAGAACCTTATCAAATGCCTTTTTTAAGTCTAAATATATGCAATCTGCCCATCCATCTATTTCTTGTGTTATATCTATCACTCTTGAATAAAAACTTAATAAGTTGGTGACACATGATCTTCTTGTTCTGAATCCAAATTGTCATTCGTTATTATTCCTTCTTTTTATAAGTATTCAGTCCATTGTTTCATGATGACTATTTCACATACCTTTCAGACTATGCTGGTCAATGACACTGGTCTATATTTAAATGGTTCTTCTTTGTTTCCATTCTTGTAAATAGGCATTATATCAGCTTTTTTCCATTCTTTATGTACTTTTCTTGTTTAAAGAGAACACTCAATTATATCATGAGTTGGCTCAGCCATTTCTTGTCTACACTCCTTCAAAATGTATCGTGATACTACATATGGTCGTATTGCTTTTCTCTCATCAAATTTCTTCACCCTTTCCTTTATCTCTTCTCAATTTATCATGATTTCCCACATCACAGATTTTCTCACTTGTCCTTGTGGTATTTAAATTCAGATTCAGTTGTAAATACATTCTCAGTTGTACATTGGTGATCCCGGGGTCACCAATGTAGAAGATGTGACAAAGACAGCAAGACAGAATACATGCACTATAATAATCCAGAGTATAGGTAGTACAGAGTGCGCCGACAGCAACTGGTCAACGGTCCGTGTTTCAAGCCTACTATAACATCGTTGAACCAAGGTTCGAGTGCTCAAGACATGTGTACAAAACAACACAAGCATCAGTTCATTGTGCGTTCCTGTGTGTATATACGTGTGTATGTGTGTGTGTGTGTGTGTGTGTGTGTGTGTGTGTGTGTGTGTGTGTGTGTGTGTGTGTGTGTGTATGTGTATGTGTATGTATTTACCTAGTTGTATTTACCTAGTTGTAGTATACAGGGCCTGAGCTAGACTCATGTGGTCCTGACTCCATATCTACATTGATCCAATTTTTCTTTCAATTTGTGCACACTATTCACTTCAATAACTTCTTTCAAACTGTTCCATGCATCTATACTTCTATGTGGAAAGCTGTATTTCTTTGTGTTATTCAAGCATCGTCCCTTTTCTAATTTCCTCTTGTGGCCTCTTGTGTAAGCAGCTTCTTCCCTTGATAGTATATTCTTATCTGTTTTATCCATTCCATTTAACAGTTTGTATACTGCTATCAGGTCACCTCTTTCCCTTCTTTCCTCAAGTGTTGGCAAATTCACTTCTTCCAGCCTCTCCTTGTACGTCCTCCCTTCTAACTCTGGAACCATTTTCGTTGCAATTCGTTGTATTCTTTCTATTTTCCTTATATGTTTTTTCTCATGTGGAGACCATACAATTGCAGCATATTCCATTTTTGGTCTAATCATTGTAATGATAATCTTCTTCATCATCTCTTTATCCATATAGTGAAAGGCCACTCTTATACTTCTTAACATATTGTATGTTTCTCCAAATATCTTATTTATGTGCTTCTCTGGAGATAGATTATCATGCATTACTATTCCCAAGTCTTTCTCTTTATCTACTCTTGTTATAATGCTGTTTCCCATTTTATATGTCCATGTAGGCCTCTTTGAGCTTTTTCCTATTTCCATCACATGACATTTGCTTGCATTGAAATCCATCTCCCATCTTTCATTCCACTCTTGGATCTTGTTTAGATCTTCTTGTAGTTTTTTGCAATCCTCTTGACTATTTACTTTTCTTATCAGTTTAGCATCATCAGCGAAAAGGCTTATGTAGCTGCTCAGTCCTTCCGGTAAGTCATTGACATATGTTATAAACATCAGTGGTCCTAATACAGAGCCTTGTGGTACCCCGCTCGTGACTTTCCTCCACTCTGATTTTGTGTCCCTTATAACTGTTCTCATCTCTATTCCTCTCAGGTAATCCTCTATCCAGTTTAAAATATTTCCTTTCAGTCCTTCAATGTTCTCAAGTTTCTATAGTAAACTTTTATGTGGTACCTTATCAAATGCTTTCTTTAGATCCAAATATATACAGTCCACCCATCCTTCTCTTTCTTGTGTTATATCAATCACCCTTGAGTAGAAACTCAATAGGTTTGTTGCACATGACTTTCCTTCTCTAAATCCAAATTGTCTGTCCGTTATTCTCTTTTCTTTTTCTAAGTACCTAGTCCATTGCTTTTTTATTATCTTCTCACAGACCTTGCAAATTATGCTGGTCAGCGACACTGGTCTATAGTTCAAAGGTTCCTCTTTGTTACCACTTTTGTATGTCGGTATTATTTCTGCTCTCTTCCACTCATTTGGCACTTTTCCTTGCTTCATTGAGCTCTCTTATATGTCACAAATTGGTTTAATAAGTTGTTCTCGACATTCTTTTAATACATGGCCTGACACCCCGTCTGGTCCTATAGCTTTCCTTTCTTCTAGGTTCTTTAACAACTCCTTTATTTCATGTCTGCTTACCTTGATTTCCCACAACTCTGTGCTTTCTTTTCTTTCTTGTGGGTGACTGAATTCTGTTTCACTTGTGAATACATTCTGGAAGTTTTTGTTTAGTATTTCACTCATTTCTTTTGGATCTTCAATTGTTTCATTATTTTCATTCAACCTTGTTATTCTTTCTTTTTGTTTGATTTTTCCATTTATATACCTATAAAATAACTTAGGTTCCTCCTTACATTTGTTTACTATATCTTTTTTATATTTCTTTTCATCTTCTCTTCTTATTCTGCCATATTCATTTCTAGCTAATTTGTACTCATGCCTGGTTTCTTGCGTTTGCCTTTTTTTTTTTAACTTTCTTCCATTTTATATCCCTTTCCTTTTTCGCCTTATAACAGTTTGCATTAAACCACTCTTGATTTCCTTTTTCTCTTACTTTGTAATATGGCACATGTTTTTCTATTCCTTTATTGTACGTCTTTAGGAAATAATCATATTTTTGTTGAACGTCTTCAAGTCTATCCATCTCTCTCCAGTCTATCCCATTGAAAAATAATCTTAAATCTGAATAGTTTGCTTTTGCATAATTTCGTCTGTTTATCTTGTGGTTTTCTTCTCTTCCTTCTTGAGAACGTTCTTCAATCTCAAACTCTATAATTGTGTGGTCACTTTTTCCGAATGGACAGTCGTGGTTTATTTCTTTTGGTAAATTTATTCCTTTTGTAGGAAATAAATCCAGTCTTGTTGGCTCATTTTCATCTCTGTACCTTGTGTTTTCAGTAACCCATTGTTTCATAGCATTTTCCATTGTCAGTTTTAACAATCTATTACCCCAACTATTGTCTTCACCACTACATTCATAGTTTTCCCACTTCACTTCGCTACAATTAAAATCACCCATCAAAATGACTCTTTTATCACTTTTAATTATTCGTTCTAAGTGTGTGTGTGTGTGTGTGTGTGTGTGTGTGTGTGTGTGTGTGTGTGTGTGTGTGTGCGTGTGTGTGTGTGTGTGTGTGTGTGTTTTTACCTAGTATACAGGGCCTGAGTTACACTCGTGTGGTCACATATCCCTGTATCTATATTTGTCCAGTGTTTCCTTCAGTTGATGTACATTCTTTGCCATTATCACCTCTTCCTTCAGTCCATTCCAAATATCTATACTTTTTTGGGGAAAACTGTACTTTTTTTTATGGTTCAAACAAATTCCTTTTTGCAATTTTTTCTTGTCTCCTCAAATTTCTAGCCTCTCCTTTTCTTCTCAATATTAGGTCTTTTCTATCTGTTTCCTCCAAGTTGTTCATCAATTTATATATTATGATTAAGTCATCTCTTTCTTTTCTTTCCTTTAGTGTTGTTAAATGCATTTTTTTTAATCTTTCCTCACATGTTAGGTCTTCCAATTCTGGCACCATCTTAGTTGCAATTTTGTATTCTTTCTGATTTCAACACATGCTTTTTCTTGTGCTGGGACCATATTACTTCTGCATATTCCAGTTTTAGCCTGATCATTGTAGTTATAATTTTTCTCATCATATTTTTATCTAGGAAATTAAAAGCCATCCGTATATTCCTTAGCATCCTGAAAGTGTCACCAAATATTCTATTTATATATTTCTCTGGTGATAAGTTATCCTGTATTACCACTCCCAAATCTTTCTCTTCCTTTGCTATTGATATAATATTTTCCCCTAACTTATACGTCCATGAGGGTCTCATTGCACTTTTTTCCCATTGCCAATACATGGCATTTTTTTTGCATTAAATTCCATTTCCCATGTCTTGCTCCATTCATGTACCGTGGTACCTCGGTATACGTCCTTAATCCGTTCCAGATCTTTGGACTTATACCAAAAAGGACGTATACCATAAGAAATCAAAGGAAAATGATTAATCCGTTCTCATAAAAAAAAAATCCTATTGTTATTGGCATACAGTACATGTATTATACATTGCTGGGGTTGTATAAATTGATTTTAAACGCTCCTAAATACTAAAATACGTACTGTACATAAATTAAATACAGTACAGTACAAAAGAAATTAGATGAAATACTGTAAATGAAAATTTACTCACTTTACCTTGCTGAGAAGATTCGAGTGCCTACTAGGATGGTACTGAGAAGGGAGGAGGAGGAGATGTTATTGTTTGGAAAGAGAGTCTCCTTCCAATAAAACTGGGAATCTGAAAATCTGGTGTTTTTTCTTGTTCTCTTTTTTGTCTCTTTTCCCTACTTGGACCTGGTTGAGGCTCACTAGGTTTGACTTTTACAAAAAATCTATCTAGAGAAAGTTCACTCTATGGAAGGAATTGGTGTACTGATGCATATTTCCGAAATTTGGGCTTGATTCAGGGGCTGAGAAATTTACCCTACAAAGATAGGTTAAAACGTCTTAATCTCCACTCCCTAGAGAGAAGGAGAGCAAGAGGGGATTTGATTGAGGTTTTCAAATGGGTAAAAGGAATTAATAAGGGAAACATTGATCAGGTTTTAGAATTTAGTAGTCAGGATAGGACACGTGGAAATGGGTACAAGCTAGAAAAACTTAGATTCAGGACAGACATAGGTAGATATTGGTTAACTAACAGAGTGGTGAACGATTGGAATAGGCTGGGTAGACACGTAGTAAGTGCTGAGTCAATAGATAGCTTTAAAAGATGGTTGGATCAGAGTATGGATAGGGATGACAAGTGGGATGGCTAAATATTGGATTATTCCAAGGGTGGGGGGCAAGGAGCTGCCTCGTGTAGGTCATTAACTTGCCTCTTGCAGTCTCCTCATTTCTTATGTTCTTATGTTCTTATGCCCCGCCCTCTACAATGATGCAGCTTGACTCTGCCTCGTGATTGGCTGGGGCTCGCTCTCCTCCTTGCCTCGCCTGCCTCTCTCTCTCTCGCTCTCGCTCTCACTCTCACTCTCACTCTCACTCTCACTCTCTCTCTCTCTCTCTCTCTCTCTCTCTCTCTCTCTCTCTCTCTCTCTCTCTCTCTCTCTCTCTCAGATGTGGGATTCCTCCTCCTCCATCCTAGATACTGCAATGGCTTCTTCCAATACAGTATTTATCTATTATCTATCATATATAATCACATGTGTATATGTACTGTATATTCTTTCATTATAGCATGTATTTCGGGGGTTATTGGGCGAAAAAAGGGTAAGTCTTAAGAGTCCCGGACTACATTAGTGAATTTCCCAGAACTTCCAAGGGTGCGCAAGGGATGCGGACTACATTAATTGCACCCTTGGGAGGCTGACTGTAGTCACCCCCATGTACTCTAGTCTGCCCCCCGGGGAAGGGAGTGATAGTGAGAAGGCTAGAAGAGAGGGATTGGTGGACAAGCAGTAGCAGGCCGCCTCCTGCTCCGCCTGCTCCCCTGTCCACTCTGTAAGAAGAATAGTTGGGGAAGGAAGGGGAGAATGCGTCAGTGAGCCACGTCTCACAGACACCAACAAGAGGTGAATAGGAAGACAGCGTGCTTTTAAAGACTGGAAGTTTCCAGTACATGGACCGGGCATTCCAGAGTATGAAATGAAAGGGGATAATAGAATTCACTGCGTGAGTGATGTGAAAAATGTGAGTAGTCCTGGAAAGCACTGGAGGAGGCTTTCTTGAAGGCTAGAACCTGTTAGGAAAAGGGAGGTCTAGGAGGAATGGATTGAGGTAGAAGAGGAGCAGGTTGAGGGTGGGGGAGGAGCGGGTTGAGGTAGAGGGCGAGGTGGTAGGGGTGTGGGTAGAAGGAGTACCTCCTGTAAACAGGTATCCCTCCTAGGGGAGTTAAGGCAAGGGGAGGTTTTTGGCTGATGCCTTGGAGAGCGATGGCCCCTCTGGGATTTGGGTGTAGAGGTGCACAGATGTTAGTAGGTGGACGATGAGGGGGGGAGCAGTCCTGGGCAGCCAATGAGATTACTGTAACCTTAGGGCTAAGTGGTTTGGGAGGGGCAGGTTGTGGGGCAGGTGCAGGGGGGATGCCCGAGGAGGTGTATTATTCTCCTCTGCTGAGGGAATTGGTCTGAAACACCCAAAGCGGATACCTTTCAGCTTGTGTTTGACCTCAGTGATTGTGTGGTCAGGTTCATGTTGGAGCTGCTGCAATTGCATTGCATGGAGGTATGCTGGGCACTGCTTATAGGTGGAGCAGTGGTTGCCATCACATAAAAGCATGACTCAGGCCGGGAACAAACCTTGGCATCATGGTAACCACTGCATCTCCCACAGCGGTTTTTGCCGTTGCAGGAGACGTTGCCGTGGCCAAACAGAAGGCAGCAGGTGCACCTGAGGACAGGGAGGGTGTGGGACCTAACACGGTACACCGCTGAGTTAAGTGCAATCCTATCAGGGAGGGGCCCCCTAAACTTAACACAAATGGCCATATTGGCCATCCTCTGCCCTTCCCTGACAAAAGCTGGGAGTCTGAAAATGTCAATAATCTGAGTTAGGACATCGTCAAGCACAGTTAGGTTAGTAAGTATGTCCTATGTCGACATTTTCGGGGATACTGCCGAACATGTAGGTGGGGTCATCGTCTGAAACTACCCAGCATTTGACAGACCACTCCCCCAGCGTGGTCACCGACTCCGGGGGTTGAGTGAGGCTGTCGAGGTTAGCTACCTCAAATTTAATTCCCCTGCCACCACCTGTGATGGTCAGGGTCTTCTCAATATACTTCTTGCCAAATATGGAGGAGTAGATTGCCCTGGCCACTTTCCCAGGGTGAATAAAGCACCTGCTCCCCTCAGCAGACCGGAGGATGATGAATTTTGAGTTATGGGGTTTCAAGGGTTGAGGTTGTCGTGCGGATACAGCTCTAGCGTTAGGTGAGGGTGGTGAAGCTGCTACTGAAGCGAAGGAACGAGCATTGCATTTGCTAGATTTAGCTGAGTGTTCGTGGACCTCACCAGACGAGGGAGAAGGAGAGCGGGTCTGCTTGGAGACAGTGGTTGTGGCGTCCATGTGGTCGGCAGCATGGGTGGCAGCAGCTGTCAGTCAGCATGAGTCCATTAGCCGTTCGTCGGCTGTCACTGCGGCGGGACTCAATACTGCAGTAAATCCTGCACTTGGGCACTGGCAAAGCACGCACCGAACCGTAAGCAGGGTTGGGGTAGGCGTGTATGATTGTGGCAGAGAGAGGTAAGTCTTTACTCTACCGTGGTTCTAGTGCGAGTCCGCATCCTTTGTTCTGTGATTTGTAAGGACTCACATGTCACCTGTGACAACAAGATCTAGATCAAGGTCAAACCATTTCCCTCTTCTTTCTCTTGATAATTCCTCCTTTAATTGGCCACGTCTATATACAAGCTATGATGACTATAGTCACCATAGGTAAAAAGATATATCTGCATCTCATCAAATTGTTAAAACCCCCATTGACAACACAAGAGATCAATATTTCATGGATCTTTTGCAGTTTAGGGGAGGCAGTGGTACAGTGGTCAAGCGTTCGGGCATGCGAACCTAGGGTCCCGGGTTCGATCCCCCGATATCCGCTGGCCACTTTTCATTCTTTGGTATTACTGCCGAGTGGCCAAAGATTACCCAAATTGCTGCCATACTGTCCTCAGACGGGACTTACAATATTTACATGCATTTGAGGCTTCAGCAGCAATAGCCTCTCGTTGTTCTCAACATATTCAAGAGAGAATGTAATCATTCAATAAAAAAAATATATAAAAAAAAACCTACACCAAATAACAGGTAAGAGGCAAGCCCATCTTTGCCTCTATAAAGCCTACTGGCGCCAACGGTTTATGATATATAAAAAAGAAAAAAAAAAGTATTCTTTTATACAGAGACTTACTCCTGTCGTTCTGCTTATTTACCCTCCAGAATAAATGTGGTGAGACATGGCATCAAATGACGCCATGTGAAAACCATCTAGAAAAATAAGTGTTTTATCCTTCATTTTCTAGTATTTGCTTTTATGATGTTGGGAAGAAGTATATTTCATTAGAACACATGTTGGGTTGTTTCTTCCTAGAGCTTTATGTGTCTACAAATGATGCTTTATAATTTTTTTTCATAGCATCAATTCTGAATTTGCACTGGTGTGCAGATTAGAAAATGTAGGTGGGTGGTCACCTTTGGGTGGTATGAGAACGTGCCTTTGACTGCCAAGCTAGTATTAATATCATGTGCCCATGATTTTTGTACACATTCTTGTCAGGGACAATCAGCTATGAATGTACATTTTAAGCATTCAAGACTCACTATTAAATATCAATTCAGTATTTTGAGCATGCAATGATAAACTAAACATAGACTTTATTTTTTATTTCTAGTTAGAAACATGGAGGAAGTTGATGGACGTGCTAGTGGAGGTAGAGCAACAGAAGGAAGGCCAGTGGAGTGTTTCCACTACCAGGTACCCTGGACAGGAGACACCGCTCCTGACTAATGTGGAGTTTCATCCATCCCACCAGGTCATCACCATAACATTTGACAACCTCCTCTCCAGCAACGTAACCTACGATACAGACTTTCCAACGTGTAAGTGATAAGTTATATGCGTGATATGCATCAGAACTGGTGCCCTACGCATTATTGATCAGGAAAAAAAGTAAGTAAGCACAATTTTAGTAATTAGTTAGTTAACACAAATTTATCCTAGAAAGATAAGCAAACTCATTTTTTTTTTTTATAAGAAAATCAAGATATAATTGGCAGTAGTAATAGTTTGAAATGCTGATTTGGGAGGGTATAATGGCTGTAGAATGTTGTGCAATGGTTATGTGGACTATGGTGATGTGATTTTTAGTCAGTGAAAGGTGACAAGTATATGCTTTGGGACTAAGAGACCTCCTTTCTTGCATCTATCTCCACAGGACATGTTTATAGTTACTTCAGCCAGGTCAACTGATATCTGAATACATTTTGAAAATAAGGAAAACAAAGGTTTGAATACATGCCTTCTTGCACATGCAGAAAGAAAAGGTTATCCCAGTACCAAGATTGTTTGGTATCCCTTTTTTCATCCTGCACACATAATGGAGTTTATCTAAAACTGATGATATAATAATAATAGTAATAGTATATATATATATATATATATATATATATATATATATATATATATATATATATATATTATATATATATATATATATATATATATATATATATATATATATATATATATATATATATATATATATATATATATACCACGTTTGTGGCATAGACCATTGCTAGTATCTTAGAGGAAGCATCCGACACACACAATCAAATATCAATGAATTGTGCGAGGAAAAAAAGTTATTTGAAATATGAAATAGACAACCTCAAGAAAGTAAATGATGAGAGGGTAAATGAGATTGAGAAATTGACAAGTGAAAAGGAAGCTTTAAAGAACATTCAAGAATTTTCTGAACAGGAAATTAGATATGAATTTAAAGATTTTGTCAACATTGAGGTGAAAGTTTGGAAAAAGAGAAAGATAAAATGAGCTTCAAGGGAGTATTTCACCAACAAGGAATTGAAAGCAAAGTAAGAATGGAAAAAAAGTAATTAAAGTACATATTAAAAATAAATGAAAACATAGTCAGAGACGCAGCAGAGAAGAAAAAGAATGTAATAGTATTTGGATTGAAAGAAAAAGTTATATCTATGAGAATAAAGAAAGAAAAGAAACAAAAAGCATTGAGGAAATACTAAAACAACTAAATGATGAGGATGAGGATACTAAATTTGGGGAGAAAGTAGAGGAAATAATGAGGTTAGGTCCATACATTGAAGAAGGTGTTGGATTAGTGAAGCTAAGACTAAAGACTCAGACTGCAACAGAAGAGAATTTAGTTAGGATTTACCAACTCAGGGACATAGAAGAATATAAAAATGTGTTCATTAAAATGAGTATGAATGAAGAAGAGACAAAAAAATTTTGAAAATTGAGGGAACAGGCAGAGCAAAAAAATAATTATATAAGAATGACAGAGGAAAAAACAAAGTTCTTCTGTAGAGTAAAAGACAACAAGATAATGAAATTTTACATAAACAACAGTAATATGGGAGAGGAGGAAGAGGAGGGGGATGAGGTATGGGAATGGAAGGAAGGTGGGGGTTGAACTTATGCTAAAGTAAAGAGGGTGTTATCGGAAGTGGTATGTGGTGAAGTAGAGGATGGGAAAAGGAGTGAGACAATAATGAAAGGTTTTGCTATAAAGACTTCAATGTCAGAGATGGTCTCACTAGGAGAAGGAGGGGACAAGAGTAAAAGTTTTTTTAGCCAGAGGCTGTTGGGAAAATGTTTTAGTGATTAAGGATAAAGTAGGATCAGTAGACAGTTTAGGAGGGAAAGCACAGGAACGATGCTTGGAGTTTGGTGTATAAATACAATGTGGGAGGGGAGCAAGGCTTGAAGTTGAAGGAGTAGAGGTGGGCGTGCCCAGGTTTAGTAGAGAAAAAGGATTGTTCACTGGTACTGAAGTAATTACAGGGTGGGTGAGAGAAATGGAAGAGGTAAGAGAGGGGGATGAAGGGAGATAAATAACAGTGCAGGAGGTAATTGTGCAAGGAACAAGAGTAGTGGGATAGGAAAAGGTATGAGTGGAAGAAATAGGATGGGAAGTAGTTGAGGGAAAGGTAGTGCTAATCGTGATCTGTGGGTCGTTAATGGAGATACTGAGAAAGAGAAACCTGTTGGAAGCCACTGATTAGAGCTTCTTGTCTAGCTTCTTTGAGTGTTAGATCATGTTTGAAGCAGAGACAAGCATGCTCCGATTCAAATTTTATAGACAGGACAGCCTCGGAAGAAGACATTATGTTCTTAGGTGCAGTTTGCACAGATGCATATTGTTGAGGGGCAGTTTGTACGGATATGGCCAGGTGAGGCACAGTTAGGGTAATGTGTGGTGGATCTACAGTATTTTGCTGGATGTCCATATACTTAGCAGTTTTGGCACTTATGGGAGGGAGGAATGTTAGGTTTAACCTTACAGAAGGCCGTAAACACTGTCTGGAAGATCATTCCCTTTGAATGTAATTTTTGGAATAATTGCTAGGTATCTGTGACAGTCATGAGGATTAATGGTAAAGAAGGACACATGACCGATAACTTGTTCATCTGCAATCAGCTCAAAAGATTAGAAGAGCAGTCGATGCCAACTGATGCCCACTGGGCAAATTTCATTGAGAATGAGTACAGGACCAGTACGAGTGTTCAGTTGGGTATCAGGGGATACTGGGAAAGATTACCCATCAAGATCTTTTTGAGTGAGCATAGCTTCAGCTTGGGATTCTGAGTCAACAATGACTAAGTGAGAGCTTTCTTTGGATGCATTTTTGGAATATGAAAGTGTTTTTTGACTATGGAGCATGAGCAGGGATATGGAAATATTTGTTCCATAGGCGAGGACCAAAGAGGCTGGATAAAGGGAGGTGATTAGTGGTAGTGGATGGGCGACGGTGAGAGAAGGAGGGAATAGTCTAAGACTCTAAGTTATAGAAGATGAAGAGGTCAGAGTAGAAGGTTCGTGAGTTTTTTTTCATTTTGGAGGTATATATGGTTCTAAGGTGTATTTTCCAATGCACTTGTTAATTTTAAATGTTCATTATTGGCCATGTTGAGCCAAGTGTAGGTAGGGAATATATATGGTGTGCTCTCCATAAACCCAATGAAGAGTAATGGCAATGAAAAAGGGAGGGTATACCATGCCCATGGCACCCTCAGGCTATTTATGCCTGAACTCGTTGTTAGCCTTTTATTCTCTCAGCACGGCTCTCACAATTTAAGCAAGAAGGGATAGTGAGAGGTTAGGAAGAAAAGTCAGATAAAACAAGGGGAAATGAAGCTAGAAAAAGAAAAAGATTGGACCAGAGACTGAAGTCTGAAGCATCGCAGTATCAGGCCTGAATCTGTGGTCCTGAAGCAATGACAATGGGCTTGGAAACAGAGGGGAATAAATCTATAAAACAGCTTTGGTTCTTCCTCGCATTTATCAACTACCATATATGTCGGCGTATAAGACAACCTTTTAACCTTAAAAAATACCCCAAAAAATCGGGGGTCATCTTCTGTGGTGTACGGGACGTTGTTAGCACGGATAATGATTGATAGTAGGCTTACTCTTGCTGTGGTAACTACACAAATACTTTCTACTGAAAGCTGAAGCTCAATGAGTAAGTTGATCAGGACGTGTAATGTAACAGTATGTGTTGCAACCAGTATGATATGTTTTGAGGATTGTTATGTGCCACAGTCGTCTTATATATATATATATATATATATATATATATATATATATATATATATATATATATATATATATATATATATGTACGCTGAGAATATACATGAGTTGTATATGAATTAACGGCAGGCAAGAGAGGAAATCGTGTGGGCTTATTTACACTTGCTTGTTTACACTCACTTTGTTACCAGCAGTCTCCAGGGTAACATTACAGTACCTGTATTAGAATTCAGCTATCACAAGTTATTCTTGGAGGATTATCATTATTGGTACAACCACTAGATGTGTGTCTAAACAAGCCATTTAAAGATCGCATTGGAGAACAGTAGAATGAGTGGATGGTTAGTGGCGAAAAGTCATTCACAAAAGAAACATGTTTTATGTAACTTTATCATAAAAGCCTGGAATGATATTGATGCAGAAACACTAATCAAGTCTTTCAAGAAGTGTGGCATATCAAATTCATTGGATGGTATGGAGGAGGACTACTTGTGGAAAGATGAAGAGGAAGCCAAAGCTGAAGCGACACCATCTGATTCGGAATTTGATCCATACGAGGATTATCTTACAATGTATTACAATATGTCATTGATAAACTTATGATGTCAGATGATGAACATGATGAGGATTTTGATGGATTTTAAAGATATAACCATTTAAGTTAAAATTATAAAAACAAATTTAAAAAATGTTTTTAAATGCCAATAAAATCTTAAAACCACTATATGCTGCTTTAGATAAGGGTAGTGTTTTTTTTCTTTTTCAGTACCCTTTAAGGTGTCCGGCTCGATGATTTTCGGATTTGGATGAAAAATCCATCTCAGACACGACCGAAGCCACCTCCTGGCTGCCATATAAGACATCCCTGTCTATTTAAATGGCTGTGTATTTAAAGGCCGGGCTCACCATACCACAACCACTTTTTTCTCTTGCCATGTATTTTTCTTTTTTTCTCTTTTAACCCGTATATCTTACATCCCATATACTTCTCCAGGTCAGCCAAAATTAATTTTGCATTTTAGTTCCCTAATAGTTCAAAGTGATCCCAGAAACAGAAAAGAAAGAGTTAAAGATCGAAATCTCCATTTTTAAATGCCATGACTTTAAACCTGGCTTTTTCAGCACCTCAGTAGTGCAGTGGTTAGCACGTCTGACTACGAATCTGCTGGCCTGAGTTTGATCCTGGACGAAGGAAGGCAGCGCAAAGCTCACTCAGCTGTTCATCCTCCCAAATGGGTTGGTAGATAAATGGGGCACCGAGGGAAACCTGGGGAAGATAAACTGTGGAAAGTCGGATGTCACAATGTCCTTGTGTCCTGGCATAACGGATTAATTTCCACCACAGACTCAGGCCTATGTGATGGGAGATGAGCGCCCGCAGCTACACACAGCTATAGCGTGTGCCCCAATTTTACCTTTTTCAGCGGTGCTGCCAGACGTACAATCTTTTTTGCGTCATTTACCGCTTATTTTATAGCACAAAATTATAATCTATGATATGCATGTGTATGATGGTTGGCTATTGATTAACCCCCGCAATGCCAGCCATTTTTCCATTTTTTTAAAAATGATTTATAGGGTCCCTAATTATCTGAAAACAATTGGTTAAAATAATAAAAATTATGTACGAGCACTTTAAAGGCATTAAAACCCACCTTTAAGACGTGAGGCGATAGGTGATGACTGGCTGTGTGTCAGACGAGAAGCCATGATGTCATCGCTTCCCGTCTGAAATGAGACCGTATATATATGGCACTGGCAGTACGCGCAGGTTCACCCTTGGACCTATATATATGGCGCTAGCACTGCGTGGGTTAAGAAAGACACATGTTTTTACTGTTAGACAATTCCTTTTTTCAAAATTAAACATTTTTATCACAAAAATATTGGATATTGTATTTTTTCTAACACTAAAATTGTAATTTTCTTCTGCCACTTTCTATACACAAACACTATCCAAGATGCTCAGAAGTGTAGCACGGTATGATATTCTTCAAAGAAAGGTTCAATGCATAGAGCCACATCACACTCATGACAGTAATACCGAGTGATGGGAGAAGCAGCAGTGCATGGCCTGTGAGGGGGGTGAGGGTGGGGGCTTACTTGTATGTCTAAGTGGTTGGAAACTGTACTGATATATGCTAGACACTTCCATAAACATAATTCAGATAGCGAAGGTTAATTCAATGCAACAGGAAAGTAACAAACGTACTCGTATGTGATTGACCACAGGGAGTAATCTCTGATTTCACATACTTTTACGTGGTTGACCTCTTACGGGTTAATGGCATTTTCTGCATATTTTATGTTCTAATATTGTTGCATGACAATTGACAATCTTGTTTATTGTTTTAACCAGATATAGCTGAGCAAGTGATCATTGAGGGTGGCTTGGAAGACCTGCGTAATGCCAGGTTCTCCATGAAACATTTACGGCCCAGCTGGTTGAATAATGATCAGCAGCAGCAACAACCATTGTGGGTTCAGGATGCAAATTTCTTTTTCCGTCTCAACAACTCTCGCCTCCTTACGTCTCGTTTTGACTGGAGGCCAGACATCAAAAAAGAGTTTATGGTAAGAATTTTCAGTTTTTAGGTAAAGTCAAATTATAAGTCATTTTTAAAGTTTCATTGTTTTAGGGAGAAAAAAAAAAGAAACTAAAAGTATAAATGAAATATTAAAACAAATAGATGAAGAGGATGAGAATAATAAATTTGAGGAGGAAGTAGAGAAAGTAATGAAGTTAGATCCATACATTGAAGGAGGTGTTACACCAATCAAACTGAGACTTAAAACACAGACTGCGACAGAAGAGATCTTTGCTAGGACGTACCAACTTAGGGATATAGAAGAATATAAAGATATGTTCATTAAAAAATTTATGAATGAAGAAGAGACAAAATATATATATATATATATATATATATATATATATATATATATATATATATATATATATATATATATATATAGAGAGAGAGAGAGAGAGAGAGAGAGAGAGAGAGAGAGAGAGAGAGAGAGGTTGATAGCTAATATATATGAATATTATTTATCAACAGAATGAGATTGGTGAGTTCATTGGGGCTTCACATGATTTAAGAAGGAATGCAGAGGAATGGCTTCAGACAACCTTTAAAAGATTGGGGAAGGAAAGCCTTTCCAGAGCCAAACCAATATATGAAGACTTGGTCCAGCATATTAAGCCCATCTTTATGGATTTCAGGTAAAGTTCACCTTATTATGAAACAAAAAAATAAATAAACACATTAGTATTATGTTATTCACCTATTTTTCCATTGTTTAGAGTTACAATAATGAATTAATCCCTATGGTGCTTGGTTTTAAATCCTTGAGCTCGTCAATTATGATTTTCAAAATAAATATTTCCTTGCTACACTCTTCTAAGCCTTTCTATAGAGCTAAGCTGTTACATTTCACGAGACCGGGAAATATTTTAGATCTGGTCTTCACGAATAATGAAACTTTGGTCAGTCAGGTTGAGATAGGAGCGAGATTTGATGTTAGTGACCACCATGAAATTAAATTCAAGATTAATGCAAAGAGGGAGGTAGAACAAAACACTGCTCTAGTACCAGATTTTAGAAAAGCCTATTACCAGGGCCTTAGACACCACTTCCAGAGTATAGATTGGGAGGGAATGGGAGTAGGCAGAGAGGAGGATCAAAACATTGAAGTAGAATTGCATTATAATAGCATAGTTAGGGAAATTCATACAGGACAGGAACAGTATATACCTAAGAGGAGAATTAGGTCAAATAGAAATAATCCAAAATTGATGAATAGCAGTATTAGAAGGGAAATTGGATTGAAAAGGGGATTCTATAGGAAAATTAAAAGGGAAGAAGTACAGGTAGTAGGGCAGTATAATGACCTAGCTAGGAAAGTTAAAAAGGATATTAGGACCGCAAAGAGGAATTATGAGGTTAGGATAGGTAGAGATGCCCAGAAGGATCCAAAGGGATTCTATCAGTTGTACAAGGCTAAAACAAAGGAAAGAATAGGACCTCTTAAAGGAATGGATAGCAGCTTGATAGAAAATGGTGAGGAAATTAGTAAGGAATTAAATAAATATATCTTGTCCGTATTTTCTCAGGAAGAGTCGGGTAGGGAACTGGAGCCAGTACAGATCTTTAGGGGACAAGAGGTTGATAAATTAAGCAAAATAGTAATAAGTAGGGAAGTTGTTAGTAGGGAAATAGATAGACTTAAAAAGACTAAATCTCCAGGGCCGGACGACACTTTTCCCAGGATTCTTAGGGAATGTAGAGAAGAACTCGTTGAACCTATTGCGATGATTTTTAGAAAATTCCTAGACACAGGAGTAGTTCCCAGGCTATGGAGACAGGCAAATGTAGTTCCTATATTCAAGAAAGGAGATAAGGCAGAAAGTACTAATTACTGCCCAATTAGTTTAACATCAGTGGTAGGCAAGATGTTAGAAGCTATCATAGCAAGGGCAATTGGAAAACATTTAGATGAACACAAGCTAATTAGACATAGTCAACATGGTTTTAGCAAGGGGAAGTCCTGCCTGACAAATTTATTATCCTTCTATAGGAAAGTATTTGAAACCATAGATAAGGGGGACGAGTATGATATAGTTTATTTGGACTTCAGTAAAGCCTTTGACAAAGTAGGAGACTGTTAAGTAAAGTCAAGGCTCATGGGATAGGTGGGAAGGTACTAGAGTGGATTAGGGGATGGCTTACTAGTAGGGAACAGAGGGTACAAATTAATGGGAAGAAATCAGAATGGGGTAATGTCACTAGTGGGGTACCACATGGATTAGTACTAGGACCGTTATTCATAATCTATATAAATGACTTAGAGACAGAAATAAACAGTGATATCAGTAAATTTGCCGATGACACACAGATAGGAAGACCGGTAAAGAATTTAGATGATGCTAGGATGCTGCAGGATGACTTAAATAGGCTGTACGAGTGGTCAAAGAAATGGTAGATGCAGTTTAATGTTAACAACTTCAATGTTAATAACTTCACTAGTCCATTAAAAACTGCTTCAGCTGCACTTAATTATCAAAACTCAATACACATGTGCATAATTACACAAGAAAATCATAGTCATACATCAAATTTCATTCAGCTACAGCAAGGTTCTTTATAGTGCCTCAGCGGTGCAGTGGTTAGCACGTCTGACTACGAATCCGCTGGCCCGAGTTCGATCCTGGATGAAGACAGTGTTTGGGGTTTATATACAAGTTCACAAATTACTGTAAAGCATTGTTGCAGCAGAATAAGTCTATGCACCTATCAGATGTAGAACCTCATAACGACTGTCGTATTGACTCTTGGCAAGTGGTAATGATACCACTTTATTTGTATTTTAATACTCGGTTATTTATCCAATATTTATTATTTTTAAGTGCCAATTTATTTATTTTTAATAAACATTTTATATTTCACAACATCACTATTAATTCACTTTACAAATCTTATTCTAATGCAGTAACCCATTCAGTTACCTTACGGTACATCATCATAAACAAACTTCTTTTCACCGTACACACAACCAGTACATACTTTATTTCCCTCCATATCAGACACATTTTGTTCTCCCCCAAAACTCCTCCAAAAATCACCTCGCGTCTTATACTCTGATGGTTAAAGTTTTGTAGGCTTTGGCGTCACTGTAACTAGGCTAGCACCTAAACACCCCTGTTTGACACACTAGCTCCCTGATGAGACCAGAATGAAATTTATATGATTAAAAATCAAAATAGTAATTTTTTCTAATATATATTAACTTTTTGAAAATGGGATAGGTAAAAAAAAAACCTATATGGGTACTTTTTATTTTTATTTTATCCCGGTACTTTGCTTCTTCTTCTTCTTTTTCTTGGGAATTTGATGGGGCTGTGCAGGCTGTGATGCCACAGCCTCTAGTGCCCCAAAACTGCAAGAAGCAAATGAGTCAGTGGATCAGATCCTGTGGAGTTGACCTGTACTCTGGAGGAAGGTCCAGGTGTGTTTGAGTACTTTGAAGACCAAGCTATGATCTTGAGAGGTCAGTTATTATTGGTCTGCGGAGGTGGAGAGAGGACAGTGAGTGGAGGAGTGCCATGCGGTGGGCGTGGTGGCAAGGACAGTGCAATAGGAGGTGCTCTGAGGTGTCTCGTTGTGTAGGGCTCCAAGAGCAATTAGGGTTATCTTTCATGCCCAGCCAGCTTGTGTAAGTGTGAGCTTAGGCAGCTGCGTCCAATTCAGAGTCTAGTGACGGCAGTGTCAAGGGCACGGCTGGGGGAGTAGGTCCACCAGTGGTGTCGTGTGTCTTGTCTGATGTGTCCAAGTGAGATGTACTGTAAGGCATGTGTTAGGTCTGTGTTCCAGTGTAGGTTACAGGCTGTCTAGAGATTAGTCAGAAAGTCAGTCTGCTCAGTGGGGACGTGTATGGGGAAGGAATGGGAGTGTGCTTCCACTGCCTATGACATTGACATGTGAAGAGACCCCCTTAAGGTGGATTGAATAGCCAGAGGAGGACAGTCGGAGAAGAAGATTGTGAATGGTGAGGCAGAGGTAGTGGTGTGTTTTATGTTGGTAATGGTGGATGAATTGGAGGACTGTGAGGGATTATGAAAATAGGGTGATTGAGCAAGGAGGTTGAGTGTGATGGCAAAATTGAGGCCATCTCTGATGGCAAAGAGTTCTGCCATCAGAATGGAGACAGTGGCCAGTAGCTTCCAAGCAGTTGCAATGGAATGGACTAGAATAAAAATAGCAGCACCGACAGATGGAGGGATTGGGAGGCAGGAGCCATCAGTATAAATGTGTAAGGAGCTATGATAGCAGGTGTACAGGATGGTGTTGAATATAATCCTGCCCTGCAATGGGCAGTAACCCTTTGACAATGTTGTGGATGTGTGAAGTGACAAGGAAATCAAGGAAGAGAAAGGAAACCGAGGGCCCAAAGGAGAAGTCTTCTCGTGGGTGTGAAAAGAGGGGGAGATTACCCGGAGGGAGGGAAAGAAGAAGAGGGCTCTTTTTACAAGAGGCGTGTGGGCTTGATATTGTAGAGGGCCAAAAAGTGGTGCCATATTCTGTCGGAGGAGGAGGGAGTAGAGGACTTTGCAGCTAGAGGAGGATGAAAGTTTGGTGTAGGTTAGGAAAAGGAGGGTGGAGCGTCGATGTGACAGTGAGGATAGGGAGGATTTTGCCTGAAGAGCTGTAACTGGGGAGGACTTGAATGCTCCCAATCTTATGTGAATGGCAGTGTTTAGAATTACATTAAATTTATGGAGGAGAGTATGTAACGGCCCCAAGTTAGCCAAGAAATTTATGCTTGGTTTTAAAGGGAATGGGTGAACCAATGATGGTAACCACAGGTATATTTGGTATTTGTCTGCTGGTGAAGCAGGAAAGGCTAGACTTTTGGACACTTACCATTAAGCTCAATGTATGGTCCAAGAGTTTATGGAATCAAGCTCATATTGAAGATTAAGTTGAGCCTCCTGGATAGTGGAAACAGAGCAAAAGAGGGAAATGTCGGCAGCATACAAAAGTGTGTGTGTGCATGGAGAAGAGGGAAAGTCTGAAAGTAAGACATCTAAAAGAGAAGACTAAGAGAAGAACCCTGTAAGACACCTCTAGTGACCGGGTAAGACCTAGAAAAGGAGTTACCTATCACAAGAGAGAAGGACCTGGAAGACAGGAAGGACTGAGCCCAAATAAGGGCGGAACCATTTGTCGTGCCCCCAAATTATAACAATAGTCCAGGGAGACAATTGCTGCTACTTTAACAACTCGTAACTGATGTTTACTGACATTGCAATACACATAAGAATGCGCCTTGCTAATTATTTGCAGTCTAGTAATCATAGGATTAGTATCATAGGATGAATTCTCTTGTGAGACTACAAGGAAATACACTGTCAATGCACATATCATATACAGTGCTCCCTCCAATTTTGCTGGTTCCAATTTTGTGATATGCCAATTTTGCTACTGAGACCAATCTCCATCTCTGCAAGCCCAGGTACAGTAAAATGGTCATTTAAATTGATTTTCTTATGGATAATGATAAGGTTAATGAATCCAATTTTGCGAATTCGCATTTTGCGGCCTGCAATGGCGACCAATTACACACAAAATTGGAGGGAGCACTCTAGGTGGTTAGTAATTTAATAATAATTCAATAATAATCCAATAATCATCCTATAATTGGGAATCCACAATATATACTATCCTTCGTAACAAATCAAGTTACTTAACATATTATAAAGACCACTCTTTTAGTAGTACAGTAGAACCTCACATTACGAGTTTAATTCGTTCCATGAGAGAGCTCGTTTTGCGATTTACTCGTCTTACAAAATAATGCCAAATAAGCCACAAAACAGAGAAAAATGGTGTGAGCTCAGTGCCCACTAGTATGAAGATTGCTCGTACTGCTGCAGATTTTCCACTCGTATTTCAAGACAAAAATATTCACAAGCCGCAGCTCGTAAAGCACTCCTACTGCGAGGTTTTACTGTAATTGCTATGTTCTACTCATGACAACCAATACGGTGCGACCCTCATGACTGGCGAGCCGGAAGAAAACTATGGTATCACAACCCAAACAAGGTTGGTTTCGCCTGTCCTTGAGGAGGGTTCATGGTCTAATCAATTCAGAACCTGATGAGTGTCTGAGTACTCTGCGTTAAAGACTGTCCTTTATTTGCGATGATTGCCTGCTTGACATAGGTGGGTTGTTGCAGTTATCATATTGCTATGCTTATTCGCTAGGTAACCTACCTACGAGAATCTTAAAATTACTTCATGCTGTTTCATTAAACCTTATGCATTACACTAGAATACCATTCATAGCAATCTAGTTCCTCATCCATGTTTATATTTGGGTAATGGAAGTGATTTATCTTATTGGTTTGGGTTCGCCTTCCATCTTTCCATCAGCATTATATTTTACTTTTATGGAAGTGATTTGTCTGTTTTGGTTTGTGTTTGCCTTCCATCTTTCCATTAGCATTGTATTACTCATTATTCTTAATTTTTAGAGGGTGAGGTGTTCTGACAATAGTTCATTTCTCCATAGGTCGTATAAAGTGTTGATGCCCTATTTGGGTCAGCAATCCAATGTTGCATTCTTTCTACCCGTTGCGGAAAGGGTTAAAGCTTCATTAATCATCCCCTTCCTCACTATCCCTTTTTTTTGCTATTCCTTTCTTTGTCCTTGTGTATGTTTTCCTCTTTTCCCTGTATTCATGTGTGTCTGTCATTGTGTGTTTCTTGTTTTACATCATTGTCATAAGTACAACACACCTCCTTTCCCAAGATGACATGCCCTTGCGTTATCTGATTAGGTTGAGCAGCCACATATAACCAGGAAGAGTGGATGTCTGGTGGAGATTGTAACTTCTTTATACATCTCCATCAGATGTAGAGTACCAGGCCAACTATAACTGCAATCATGGGCGTCACTGCTCCGATCAGGATCCAGGCCCACCATGGGAGGAGGCTTGTAGGTTGTTGGGGTTGGTTGCGACGAATCAGAGGCATCAGCTGATGTGCCAGACTGTCACAAGTCTCCTATGGTAATATTAAGTATTTCTGAATGTACGTTAAGCGTCTTCAGTTAAATGCTCTAGATCATTTAAATTTATATTAATATCATCCACCTCTGTTTGGGTTGCAATTCCAAAAAGGTTTGCTAGGGATCCAACAAAATTTAAAGCTCTCCTAGGCGCTCGGCCATGGGGTTAACAACTGCTAATTGACACTAAAAACTCATTAGAATCTTTAAATTTCTTTTCAAATTATTGGCGGAAGCTGTCTAGAGATCGCTTGAATCTGTCATGTTTTCCATGCTCCATGATACATCTGCTGTTAAGCTCAAGGCTTCAATCAGGGGTGCCAATACAGTATTTGTGTCTACTTTGATAGGGATGATGTAGTTTCTTCCAGTTATCATTAGTTTAAAAGCTGATGTGAAGGCAAGTCCAGCTCTTACAGGTTTTTGGTCAGGTTGTATAGTTTCTAATGATCCAGCCAGTTTCAATGTCTTTAAAAGCGCGGTCACACAAGCGTTTTTTTTTGGCAATTATCAAGCCGATTTCATCCCTCACCGGTGATTTTGCAGGCGGCGTCGATGGTGGGGTGGTCACATGGTGCTGGCTTGGTGCTTGCCGATATTTTGGTGAGCAGCATCATTCGGTGCTGAGCCAAGCCGGAGTAGTATATAATTCATCAAAACAAAAGCGGACACATGTTGTCAAGATGGCCTCAGAGGCTCCTAAATATTTAAATCACTTAACCTGCTCAAGCATCTCACCATTCAAAGGCACATTCATTCTCCTCCCATCTACGAGCCTTGAACATTTCATCACTTTACTCCTACTCAAATTTACTCAGTTTCCTTCGTTCACATACTCTTCCAAATTCCCCTACCAGTTGTCTGAATCAGCCACCAGTGCAGTATCATCCACAAATAATAACCGATTCACATTCCATTCTCTACCCTGAACATTTACCATACATAAACCTTTACCTAACATTCTTGCATTCACCTCCCTTACAACACCATCCATGTACAAATTAAGCAACCCTTGAGACATCACATACGCTTGCCGCAGTCCTACTCTAACAGCTAATTAACTAATTAATTACCTAAACAGGTTAGTCTCCTTACAAAATATTTCCAAACTTACTGAGGAAGAAATGAATAATAACAGTAATATAGAGTGATAGTCATTAAAATAACTTATTGGATTTATCAAAGTAACTTATTTTATCCTTTACATCTTTGATAAACCAAAACTATATATAGGTATTTGTCTAATATACACCTGCAAGGTCAGTTTCAACAGGAAAATAAAAAAAGGAATCATAAAAAAAATTATTTTATTTATATTACACAAAAGGGATGGATAGATATTGTGAATTAAAACACAGAGAAGAGGACTGAGAGTGGTATGAATGTGTGTGTTTTGTATTGGCTGATGGGACAATTATGGAAACCAGGTTGTGGTTTATCCTCAACTGACAGGACAGTGACCGGTAGGATTCTCCTGAAAAATAAAAATAAATCAATAAATAAACATATATATATATATATATATATATATATATATATATATATATATATATATTATATATATATATATATATATATATATATATATATATATATATATATATATATATATATATATATATTATATTATATTCCATCCTAACCTAACCATAGATAAATCATCTTCAAAACATACTTATCCTTTTGGTTAAGTTTGATGTTTGTTTAACATTTGAAATAAAATGTTTTCATTGAATGCACAGACATGTGATCTATTTTCATCATTACCAATAAAAATAAAATACAATTCTGAAAACTTAACCTAGAAAAAGATGACATCTGGTAATAAGTAAATAAGTAGCCAATCAATCCTGCCCTCCGTTATTTTGTGGTGCTCTGGTTCTCGCGTTTGTTAGGTTAGGTTAACCTGGAATAGGGTAGATGAGATATGTTAGGTTAGGGTAGGTTAGTTTAGTTTAGATTAAGGTGTTGGAATATTTTATGTTAAGCTGGGTTCGACAGATTAGGATCCTTAGTTAATTGGTTTATCTAAAAGAAGGATAAGAAATTTACAGCCTGAGTTTACAAAAAATAAAAATAGGGGTTAAGACAACCAGATATTTATTAGAATTAGAATCTATCTCATAGGGGCAATTCTTACCTTTCTCATAGATTTCATGTCATTCTATGTTTTTTGAACCTCGTATAATATTTTTAGAATTTCTTACCTGTTGCTAAATAGCGAAGTGGCAGACTGAGACGTTCAGCGGCAGTCACAGCTTGACACATGTTTGTGTCCTTTTTTTGTCCCTCACTGAGACGTAGCCAGTGCCTGAAGGTAGATTGATCCTCCTGTCTCAGCTCTCTCAGCAGTCGAAAGGCTACACTTTCCTCTATTCTCATCAAGAGCCACTGACGACTCCATAGCCTCTTCTTTTTTTCTCTCCAAGTTCCTGCTTCTTTTTTCAAGAAATATCATACACCTCCTCCACGTTTGTCTGCCAGGTTGTGCTGATGAATTTTACCCTTTAAATGCAGATTTCCACCTAAAGTAACTCTTCTACAGCACTGTTTATGTGTCAGGTGGAGTTGTGTATCTCCAAAGTATTGCTCAAACCGAGAATATCAGACGAGCATGATCGTCTCCTCGAAATTAGCCCAAACCAGCAATTTCAAGCCGTGTTTTCGCCCAGCAAGTGCAGCCGGCTGGACAATTGCCGAAAAAAACGCTCGTGTGACTGCGCCTTAAGTCGAGAGATACAGTCTTACTTCATTGATCAAATTTCGTTTTTATTATATTCCATTCGTTTGTCCATAATAAAAGGTAATTCTAGGGGAGTGGTATTGGATCTCAATGAATGCTTTAGAGTGTGGAAAGCTTCCACTAACTCTGTCTGCTCCTCTAAGCATGTCACTTCTTCGTCTTCTATCATGATGTTATTTCCATCATTGTTATTATCATTGTCATTGTCTGTATCATAAAAATAACCATTCTTATTGAAACATTACTTTCACTGCATTGATATATGAGGCTTGAAGATTTTATTTTATTCATTGGCTAAAGTAGAGGAAATTGGAGACATGAATGGATGGGATGGAAATAAAGATAGCAGATGTGGTTGGAAAGTGAGGTGTTGATGGAGTGAGTTGAATTGTTGAGTTACTGACAAACACAAGTGCAGAAAGTCAAAGAATTTGTGAAGAAAGTTTGTATGATTGAAATCGAGTGTCTTAGAAGGAGAGGAAGGCCAGTTAAAGATGGTAAGATTGGGTGAAGGAGTACATCCATGAAAGAGTTGCTGATAGAAGGGGAAGGATTGAACTAGCAAGGAGGGAGTGTGTGGATAGGGAGAGGTGAAGACCCTACTGCCATGGCTATTCTCCTGGGGGACGTTCGTAGAGGGAATGAGGCATCAGAGACTATAGGATATAATATAATTGCTTGGTGTTCCTAGTACGCCAGTCAGTTTCAGTGATTACTGGGCTAAGGTAACTTATATGTAGATATTTGGAGGACCTTTTTTCTTCTTGCATATGTATATTCTGGAGAATCATTTTCAGAACTCAGCGTAAGTAAATTTTGCTTGGCATGTATCACAGTTTTCTTATAGAGTTTCTAAGCTTGTAATTTGGTTGTACCTTAACACATTAAATCATATGGATACTTATATACATATTCTTGCTACAGAGATGAATCAGAAGAGTTTGTCTCAGATATGTGGCAGCTCTACAACAGCATCAACTCGACAGCCATGGAACTCAGAGTTCGGGAGTCTGTCCAGTTTGTAATTCCCACCATTCTACGGTCTCTAGAGGAAATGTGTGTTACAGGTTTCTTCTTCTTCTACTTCTTTTATAAGGAACCGTGATACCTAACTACTGCTGAACAATTGCATACAATCTTTAATGATGCTTATATTTCAAACTTTACTACATATTACAACTGTATTGTTATGTGATTTTTTCTAAGGTATGTTCAAACTGTTTTTCAGCCCACCATTCCAGGCACTTAAAGCAAAGTTGGCTAAAGGGGAGTTAAAAGGCCAGCTTACTAGATATGTGAAAAAGCTTCATGACTTCATACAAGAATTCCTTTCTGTAAGTCCTTCAGTTTCATTATGAATCAGTGTTTATAGAGGTAAACAATTGAGTATTAATTTATTGGCATCACATGTACATCACACTATGCTGATTTTTCTATTCCCTGCAGGACGTGGAAGGACCTGACCTCAAGGAGAAACTCAAAACGCTGTTTATTATGTTAGCTGAAAAATATGATCAGGTATTTAACATTTTGTCATTATGTCTCATTATCTGTCTTTTTTTTTTAACAATATATATACAAACAGTGTCAAAAAGAATTGAGACATGCTGGACTTTTACTATTATACAAAACTTACGTACTTGAAAAACTTAATAGTCCTCTTTTAATTACTTTTTTATTGCTATATTTATTATTGTACTAAATTTACTTTTAAAACTAGCTAGTCCTCTAAATAAGAACATAAAAATATAACGAAGCTACAAAAGGATCGGAGACCTACACGTGGTAGTTCCTGTTACTCCAATACTCCCTTATTACCTACATTCTCCTCTCATCTCCATCTATAAAGTCGTCTAGTCTTTTTTTTAAACTCCCTATCGTCTGTGCACTAACTACCTGCTGACTAAGTCTGTTCCAATCATCCACCACCCTATTTATAAACCAATTTATGCCTATCTTTTTTCTAAATCTACATTTTTCCAGTTTGAATCCGTTACTTCTTTTTCTATCCTGACTACTGACCGTAAGAACCTCTCCTACATCCCTCTTATTAAAACCCTTCACCCACTTAAATACTTCAATCAGATCTCCTACTCTACGCCTCTCCAATGAGTGTAATTTCAAAAGCTTTAGTCTCCTCACATTACTAAAATTACGAATCCACTCTATTATTTTGATCACCCTTCTCTGCACTGACTCTAACAATCTTATATCCAATCTATAATACGGGGACCAAAACTGCACTGCATAGTCGAGGTGAGGTCTGACTAATGCTAAATACAACTTCAGAATAACCTCAGCACTTCTACTTTTAACACTCTTAGCAATGAATCGTAACACCATATCAGTCCGATTTTTAGCCTCATTACATTGTTTTCTCAGATGGAGGTCTGAGTTAACTTATACACCCAAATCTCATATTTTGATCCATTTAGTGTTACCTTGCTTATGTTGTACCTGTTGTGTGGATTTTCCCTACCAAAATTCGTTACTCTACATTTGTCAATATCAAATTCCATCTGCCACCTGACCACCCACTCGTTTAATCTATCTAAGTCTCCCTGCAAGTCCTTTACTGTCAGACTCTGATCTAATAATCCTACCTATCTTAGAATCATCAGCGAATTTACTGATATCACTACTAATCCCACTGTCTAAGTCGTTAATGTATATTAAAAATAGTAATGGCCCCAAAACAGATCTCTGTGGAACCCACCATGCTAGCACCCCTCACTTAGACTTAGAACCATTAATTGTAACTCTTTGCTGCCTATCTCTTAGCCAAGACCTAATCCAGCGAAGAACCTCCCCATCAATCCCATGTGCTCTAACCTTACTTAGGAGTCTTGCATGTGGTACTTTATCAAATACCTTACTGAAGTCCAGGTATATGATATCATAATTTTCATCATTATCTGCTGCCTCATAAACCTTCTTATAGAAACTCAGTAAGTTGGTGAGACATGACCTACCCTTGGTGAACCCATGTGCTGGTGCAAACTTGTACTGGTGCACCGCTGGTACCACTTGTTGCAGGTATACTGCTGGTACCGCTTGTGCTGGTTCAGACAGACCGCTTGCCAACACTCGTGCTGGTGGGATTCGGTTGAATCCCTTTCACCCTTGTAAAAGGTGATGGAATAAGCAAGTCCTTAGAGACACTTTAATAAGGCTCTTGCTTAAAGACTAAATACACAGAGTCTGGCGTTGGGGATGCTGCCTGGGGCATGCACCAGCTCCGACTCGGTGTTGGCGCCACAAAGGGCACAAGCCGACCCACAACTGACGTGTTGGCGCCACAGAGGGCAAGCACCGACTGAATGCGGGATGACGCCAGGCATGCATGACCTGGAGCATCTTGGCGGGAAGCATAACATAATGTTGCCATGTAGGCATATTTAGACTAATACACCGATGTTGTGAATCATTTATCAAACTAAACTTTTCCAAATGCATTCAATGTTATTTTTATTTAATTTATTATTATTTTTTTTACATTAAAAGGGCACTGGCCAAGGGAAAACCAAAAAAGTTTTAAAAATCTGCCAGACCCTCCAAAGAGGACAGTAGGAGGAATAAAGTAAGGGTTGGAGCTCGTATAACAATAATAGACTCTAATAATTTACCTACAATTGAAGTCAGACTGATGGGTCGGTAATTTGACATTATTGCTCTATCTCCCTTCTTGAAAATAGGAACTACATTCGCTTGCCTCCACATTGAAGGAACCACTCCTAAATCCACTGATTTCCTGAAAATATTTACTAATGGCTTGCTAAATACTCTTCTTGTGACTCAATACATATATTCTATCAGCTTTTTCACTGTTCAAAGTACTTTTTAAAGCTCTTGCATATTGAGTACGGCTGTTGTGTCTTATTTGTTTTAATCTATTTCACATCTTTAATTTTTTTTTAACTATATTGTGGAACTTTAATTTAGGACAAGAAAAAAGTCACATGCTGCAAATACAGTAATACTGCAATACTGCAATACAGTGTCAATCTGATGTTTTGCCCAAAATTGTTGGATAATCTGTTCTGAGTATGCCAGTGCATTACCATAGTGGAGCTGTCACTGACATAAAGACAATTGATGTTTGTGGCATACTGCATCAGAGACAGCGTATGACTTGCTTGCAAATAATACCCCATGTTCACAGTTTAACCCTCTGGAGCATATTCACAATAAGAAACACCATCTTGGTAAAAAAAAAAACGCTGACAACACCTTAGTTTTGTTCTGAACTTGGTTATCTTTCTTTGATTTTGGTAATGATGGATACTTCCACACTGATGACTGAGCTTTCGTTTGAAAATCATAGCTATAGACCAATGTCTCATCATCTGTGATGATCGATCTGAGAAAGTCAGTATCAGACTGTGCATTTTGAAGGAAATCAGGTGACATCTCAGCAGGTATCAGCAGTTGAAGCCTTTTCAACTAAAAGGACAGCCATATCAGCTTTAGCACTTTAAAAAATGTAAAATAATTAGAAAAAAGTGGAAGGTTTAAGTAGATGGATGTCTATTTCCTTCAAGAGTAAGACGAATCAATTTGTATTCAGGAGACTGTAAATATTATTGATGATCCCTAGAGATGAGACGACTCAGATCTGTTGGTAAAGGCAAAAAATATGTACTCAATTTTGATTTCATGTTATATTTATTTATTCATTTATTTATTCATATATTTTTTAAGGTAAGTAAGAAACCTTCAATTTAACAAAAATGTTTTGTGGGTTGGTTAACAATATTAATTTTTTTCTTCCACACAAACCATAAATATTAGTTATATTTCCTTATGAATATGTTATATGGAAACGAGAATATTTTCTAAAATAATCATCCACTGCTGTGTCGTAACTGTGATATTGGCCATGTCATGCCATGTCATATTATGATGATTTAGTCTCTCTACTGGAGTTTTTGCTCACATTGTCCATTCGGCAGGATTAGGTTAATAAAAATTCATACATCTAAATTTTGTATATGTATTAAAGATTGATAACAAATTTGTCAGTTGTCTGTTCAGTCGTTGAATTTTCGGTCAAAATTCCATTTGGTCAGATGTGACCCCTTGAGGAGGTTCTCGTACATCATGTGTGACCATTGGATCATATCAGGCACGGGGAGGGAGAGGGCATGAGTTAGATTTGAAGCGGCAAAGACAATTTTGGACTGGACTCTGTTTTGGATACGACCCCCACCCTCGTCCCTATTTGCATGACTGACCTGATGCGCAATGTTTGGGTGTGCTCTACATCTCTTTTCCTGTGAGGGCTTTGAGGCTAAGTGAAAGGAGTGTATATGTATTTGTGCATTGTGTATGTATGTCTGCCTTGTCTCAGCTACCCCGTTTTAGGGGAAAGCAACCTAGTATATCGATCGATAGTTAGGTAGATAAATACATAGATAGATAGATAGATACATAGAGACGAATATATATATATATATATATATATATATATATATATATATACTAATTCCTCGTTACATCGCGGCTCACTTTTCGCGGTCCTGGTATTTCGCTGTTTTTTCTGTAAGACTTATTATTTTTTATATCGCGTATATTTTCGCCATTTCGCGGCATTCCGCAGCATTGTTTATGAGTTTAAATCTCGCGCGTCACAATCGAATAGCCATACATACTGATTCAGCCAATCAGAGCTTCGGTATTGTTTTCTCGGCCGCTGATTGGCTGTTGTGTTCAAGGGGCTGATTTCACAGTTGCTTCCTATAGTTGTGATCGTTACCAATGAGCAGTGATCTCCACCACCATCAACAAATCCGATTTCACAGTCATCTTTCGCGGTGTTGTTTGTTTGTATCAATACCTGAAATTGGAACCTTTGGTAACGCAGGCTTGGGAGCTGGGAGACCTCCCCAACGGAGCTTAACAAAGCAATTTTTTTTAGCAAAAAAATCAATTTCTTATCCCCATATAGTTATATTATTTCCTGAAATATATGTGAGAAATTATTTAACAATACAGCAACACTTTGTAGGGGTATGATGATATGAAATTTTTTGAGAAAAATGTGGATGGCGGCGTGAACGCATCAGTCAACGAGGGAGAGAAAAGTAAAAATTTTTGGAAAACAGTATCCTCTTATTTTCAAGACAAAATTATATTATTCTGATGGATATCGATGTGTTTTGAATTAATATGATAACCATTTCTCGGCAAAATGATCAAACCAAAAATAAACCTAACCTAACCTAATGTCCTAACCAGGGGCGTCGCCCGCAGGACACCCTAATCATTTAAATTTTAATATTACAGTTATTTCTTAATTTGCTTACCTAGTTCAACTATCTAAATACTCAGAAAGATAAAAGATCTACACAGTGAAATAGGTAAGGAGGGCTGGAGGATGCTATTTACCGAAATACTGAGAAAAATAGTAGTTGGGTTGATTTATTAATGTGGCAGTTATATCAACATCAGGAAACCAATGCAGGCTGTGAACAACCTTCAAGGTGAAAGTTATCCATTGCTCTTGCTCCCTCTCAATATCTTTTATGTGTTTAAATGTGTTTTTATTATTCTAAAAGTGTGTTTAAAGACCTTAAAATGTTTTTAAAAGTACCGTAAAGTTATAAAAACATGCCTAGGGTGTATTTAAATAGGGTATTTCTATTTCGCGGATTTTCACTTATCACGGGAGGGTCTAGAACGTATCCCCCTCGATGGAGGGGGCACTAGTGTGTGTGTGTATATATATATATATATATATATATATATATATATATATATATATATATATATAAATATATATATATATATATATATATATATATATATATATATATATATATACACATACATACAGGAAGTATTCGTTTTACGATAGCTATGCGTTCCTTAAAACCATATCGTAAACCGAAATAGCGCATGCCGAACCCATTTTTACATGTATTAGATAGGGATGCGTTCCAGCACATTGCCAAAGTCACTCCTTCAGGTTCAGATACATACATAAAGACATACCTTAGTGTAAAAATAAACAAATTGAATGTAAATAATAAGGAAAAGAATAAAGAAAAGAATATAATTATGCAATCATCTGATCAGCTGATGCGGGCGACGTAGGCGGTGAGGTGGAGGTCGAGGGTGAGACGGGCGATTCAAAACCTGAATTTGATTGCTCTGTTGAAGTGGATGGTCCAGCTGATGTTGATGGGCTGGCATGTTTGAAGAACGTCGAGATCGTGGACTGTTTGGCACAAGGTTTCACTGTGTTTGTAATGGTGGCGCGGGAATGACTAGTTGTCGGAGTTGGCCGCATGTAGCGTGGCGGTGTGGTGACGCTGCATGCGCCAACACGCCGATTTGGCCACGCCCAACTCGCTACGCCGATTTTGGCGCCTTTTTTGAATATCGTAACTGCGAATCAAGTATCGTAAATCGAAAAAAGGGTACTAATTGGCTAGTATCGTATCTGCGAATTTAACGTAAACCGAACTATCGTATAGCAAGGACTTCCTGTATATATATATATATATATATATATATATATATATATATATGTATATATATGTATATATATATATATATATATATATATATATATATTCATATATATGTATATATATATATATATATATATATATATATATATAATATATATATATATATATATATATATATATATATATATATGTATATATATATATATATATATATATATATATATATATATATATATATATATATGTAATGAGCGTAACTTTATTGACCCTTCAGGACCAAACAAGCGTTTTTCTTCTGATTCAATTAGGGTTCGGGGGATCGAGAGTTTTAGGGTTGAGGATTTAGAAGTATGAGACATGTCGTGGATGGTAATCAAAAAGTTAGCCAGGATTGACCGGAAGGCTCACTTCTTAGCTGCTATCTGCAAGACGCAGTACCCTCTATTGGAAGTGAGTGGTTAGTTTTTCTACGTGAATAGATTAGCTTGTGTATATGTATATATATTGAAGTCAGATATTAATTATGTAAAGTGTAAATACTTATATGAGTGTTGTGTTACAGGGCTTTTCTGACGGAGAGGAAACTTACCCTATGCCTGTGCTTGTTTGTGTTTAGTGTTAGGATGTGTTAGAGATAGAATGTGTGAGTGTTAGGATGTGTTTGAGGTAGGATGTGTTTGTATTAGGATGTGTTAGTAATATTGTGTTAAGGTGGAAGAGGCTGACTTTAGCCCGTGCCTGGAAGGAGTAAGGAGGAGTGCTTCCCTCCCTTACCGGATTTATGCCTGGTGTTGATATTATCGTGTTTGTTTTAGGTGTCAAATATATTTGTTGTCGAATGATGCCTCAGTTTTGTTACTCCCTCCGTAAATTCAGTGCCTTCTAAGTGCTATTAGCATTTTAGTACTATTATACGCTCGGTCTGTAGCTTTCTACCATAACAACTACCATCAACGCTACAGGGTGAGAAGGGAGTGACATTACATATATATATATATATATATATATATATATATATATATATATATATATATATATATATATATATTAAATTGATCTTAGAATTTAAGTATTGTTTTATAATTACAGAATTGGTCATGCATTATGGACTTATGAAAATAGTTTTGTCATAGCAACCCAATTTTTCTATATTACAGTATGCCAAACATTTTTACCTGCAAGCCCGAGAGTCCATTGAGGCCTTCACTTATCGCTTGGGAGAGTGGTTCTACGTTAAGTGGCGAGCTGTATACAATAATTACAAGCCACACATCCTTCGGACCTTTGATGATGTGGAAACAAATGCATGGAATTTTGCAGAAAAACTTATTGGTATGTTTTTTGTTTCTCTTACAGTAAGGTAAACTAACTGATTGTTAATTCCAAAGTACTGTAACTAATCTTTTCCTTCATGTTTGTTAGATTTATTAGTTAAAAAGGGCCAGTCTATCTGCAATGGTCTCCTTTTATTCAGGAACCCTTCTGCACCTAACAAAAAATTTATATGGAGATAAATTGTGTAATTTTGACCTTAACAATCCAGCAAGAGTCAGGGACTGGTAATTCTTCCTTCCTATGTATTTACGTAGTTGTATTTACCTAGTTGTAACATACAGGAAAAGAGCTATGCTCGTACTGAATATACATGAATATTTTTGTCGTTCAACACAATAGATCGTCTCTATACATTTTTTTCCAGACCTTTTGAGACTCTATCTATACACTGCTATAAAGTCTCCTTTTTCTCTTCTATAAAAGTGGAGAGTTTCAGCCTAGAAATTTTTCTTCATACAGTAAATCTCTCAGGCTTGGAGCCATTTTTATAGCTGCTCTTTGTATTCTCTCAATCTTTTTTTTTTATATCCTCTTGTTATATGGCAACCAAATCACTGATGCATATTCTAATTTTGGTAGAATCAATGACGTTATTATTTCTTAATCATCTCATCATCCATATATTTGAAAGCCATTCATATATTTTTCAGCAGCTTATATGTATATCCTGTGATTTCATTTATATGTTTCTCAGGGGACAAATTATCTGTAATCCATACTTTCAAATTTTTTTCAACATTGTTTTGTTTATCCATTCATTTTCCATTGAATATTTTCCTCTCTATCTTATTCTACTACAGTCCATTTCTACCACTTTAAACTTTTTGGCATTATGCAGGTTGACCATCACTAATCCGACAATCAATATTACGGTTCCATCAGTTTTCTGGCATAAATTTCTGAGCGCAGCTTCAAATTTCCTGAGTTGGTGCGCCACTGTTTTCGGGAGGCGCCGTTTGTTTTGATGGCTCTGTACACAGAATCAGTTGTATGCTCACGCTTCCGACAGCAAACCGGCATTCCTTCTTATTTATTTGTGTAATTATTAAAATCTGCTGCTGTATAACACCATCATGGGTTCAGCTTCTCAGGGTTTGTAAAGAAAAACAGCTTATACAGGAACTTCTTGCTTATGCTAAGGATGTAACTGATCCTGCTGCCAAGGAGCTTGCATCGTGGATAAATGAAGATGCTGTAACGGAATGGCTGCATGCCATTACACTGATTTTAAAATCGTACATATGGTTTTAAAAGTCCAGAGAAAAATAGCAATGAAGAAAAAGCAGTGATGAAAATGAAGGTGTATAAGAACGAATCTGTATTGATAAGTTAATTAAGAACTGTAGTAATTTTCGGTTACAATATATACACCATATACAGAATTAGGGGACAAAATATTAATAATCCAGAAATTTTGAAAATCCGGCAGTCCTAAGGTCCCATGGTTGTCGGATTAGTGATGGTCAACCTGTAGTCCATTTCCCATAGTTTACTCCATCTGTGAATCTTAACTAGATTGTTTTGTAAATACTGTACTCACAGTCCTCTTTACTTTCAATTTTGCTTAGTAATATGACAATACCTGGAAATAAACTCATATAACTATTCACTTCTACTGACATAGACCAAGAATATCACTGGGTCCAATACTGATCTTTAAGGAACTCCATTTTTCCCACTACACCATTCTGACTTCTGATCTTTAATTACTGTTCTCATTTATCTGTTGCTCAAAAAGTCTTCCATCCACTTCAGCAAACCACCTTTCAATCCTCCTACATTTTTTAGTTTCCTGAGCTATCTCTTGTGAGGTAGCTTGTCAAAAACCTTCTTGAGGTCCAAGTAGATGCAACCAACCCACCCTTCTCTTTCCTGTGTCATATGAATCACTTTCTAGTAAAATATTTGTAAGTTTGTTATACAAGTCCTTCCTTCTTTAAATTCAAACTAATCTCTTAAGAGTGTGGTTGTCTCTTCCAAAAACTTCAACCATCTGTCCTTCATTATTTTTTCACAATTTTTTGCCACAACACTTGTTAATGATACCGGTCTGTGATTTAGTGGTTCTTCTTTGTGAATTGACACAATATTTGCTCATTTCCAATTTAGTGGTAATCTGCTCTCCTTTAGTGAACTCTCAATATTTGTTATACATTCTGATCCTTTATTTTTTGGAGCTAACCAAGAAATCTTGCAGGACAAATTATATGGTATAGGTTTGACTTTACTACTACCCAGATGATATGTACTATTATGATGTTTGATTTTTAATTATATGTTTATTTGCTCTCTTCTATATTAAAATATTTGTAGGGTTGAAATTTTAAATGGAGAATGTGAACATTACTGTTGATTTAAAATAAATTCAGTATTGATATAATTTCAAAACTTTTTAACAGGTTGGATGAAGCGTCTTGGTCTAGAGGTAAAATCATCAGCCTATTATCAACGCATCCAAGAACTGGTTACATACTTGGAGAAAATATATAAAGACTTTTCTGAAAAATCAAAACGAGAAAATCTGGAAGAATACTATACAATGCTTATTGAAAAAATAAAGAGGGGAGCAAAGGCTTTTCTTGATATTGGTATGAACAGAGCTGCATTATTTTTAGTATGCAATATGCCCTCAGTTGACTTTCAATGTTCACATGATATATGTGATGTCATAATGAAAATTGTAATGCAATTGATTTATATAAAAAGCTTAGAAAATGTAGTTTTTAATCTTAAAAAAACCTTTCACCTGACATTCTGTAGCACAGCTTTGTATCTCTTCTAGTGGCGCCATTCATGGAGGACTGGGGAGGAGAACTGGGAAAGGCCTGGAACACCCTCATGCAGTTTCGTACAGCAAGGAGAGTAAAGGAGGTGCTTATAGCAGCTATCAATAAGGTGAGCTGACTCACTTCAAATGGATGATACTGAATATACAGTTTAGGCCTGATATTCTGGTAACCAGTAGTATGGCAAGCCTAGTTTTTTGTTTGTTTTTAATCAAGCCAGAGATAATCTAGTACATTCCAATGTTCTGTTTTTTCCCTTGGGTGGTGGATGGGCAAAGATACGGGGAGAAGGGATTCTCACTTGCCTTGTCCATGCAGCATCTAGGGCAGGACAAGTATTATTAATTTGAATACTCTAAATATTGGAACTTAAGAGACAGTAGAACCAGGAGTATCTCTCAATTTATGCAGTGGTGGTACTGTGTTTTGTAGCACTGGGATCCAATAGGCATGACTGTTGGGGTGCCAGATTCGGCATGTTATTAGTGGCACTTTGGGCCATATTCAAGAATTTGCATAGTATAGCGATGGCGTAGGGTGAGTACAAAGCGTCATCCAAGAAAACATTTATTGTGTTCCTATGGAATACAGTAAGTACAAAGTAGCATCCAAGAATTCATCCTTAGGTCATCCGAAGAGTTTTATCATCTGAAGCGTGAATACTATCTTTATCTACATGGTGACCTAGGAATTTGATCTGACTCTTGAGAAAGGAGCACTTTGAGAGCTTTAGCCTCAAACCGGCTTCAGAAAGCCTGGAAAAGGTATTTACGAGACTGGCTTAGTGATCAGAGATAGTGCTTCAGACAACAATAATGTCTTCTTGATAATAAAATACGGACTTCCATTGTCCTTATCAACCCAGAGAGGACAAAGTTTATCAGACACTGAAAGGAAAGCAGCAAATTGTGTAACCCCATGGCGATTCTTTTGAATTGGTAGTGCCCACTAGTGGTGTTGAAAGCTGCAAGTGGCTTTTTAGTCATCCTGAATTTCAATCTGCCAGATCTTACTGCAAAGATCAATTGTGGAAAATACACGATTCAGTTTACCAGTTGAATGTAATAAGTCACTCAAGACAAGCATAAGATATCTGTCAAGGACTGTATTCTTATTAAGTTTACGGAAATCCATGAAAGCTCTCCACTCCATTGACAATTGGCACCAGAAATAATGGTGCGTTGAAAGGCAAAGTCGATAGCCAATCACGTCCGTTTCCAATATCTTCATCATAACATCTTCCAGCCAAGTCCATTTGCTGTGAGGTAGACGGTATGCAGGTATTTTGATAGGCTTTGAGGCAGGTAGCAGGTGAATGGTTTATTTGAAGAATGTGGAATGTCTGAAAGGCCAATACGGTTAGCCCCCCAAGGGTGCGCTTGCTGTAGTCCGCACCCATTGCGCACCCTTGGAAAAACGCACCCTTGGAAGTTAATAACCTATGGGAAATTCACTAATGTAGTCCGAGACTCTTAAGACTTACCCTTTTTTCGCCCAGTAACCCCAGAAATACATGATATATTGAAAGAATATACAGTACAGTCGGCCCCCCAAGGGTGCAGACAGTACCGGTTTGGCACTTATGTTCAAAGAGTGCAAAAAAATTCAAAGCGTGCGCAAAATCACTAGCTGGCAGCAGCAGGATGAGGCAACACACACCCCGCCGCTCTCCACCAGTCCTTGATGTGTTGTCAGCTAGCACTCTTTCTCTCTCTCTCTCTCTCTCTCGCTCTCGCTCTCGCTCTCGCTCTCTCTCTCTCTCTCTCTCTCTCTCTCTCTCTCTCTCTCTCTCTCTCTCTCTCTCTCTCTCTCTCTCTCCACCATTCGTCTTTCTCTCCCTCCTTCCATCTCCTTTAAAGAACTCAACATCCTAAAGCTTCTTATGTGGAATTCTTCTTCCTCCTCCTCCTTTTCCTCTTCTTCTTATGTGGAATTCTTCTGCCTCCCCCTTTTCCTCTTCTTCTTGTGACCCGTTATGGTTTGTATCGCTTCGTAGGATCCCATCTTCCTTGGTGTTACGGTTCCTCTATCCTTCCATAGACGTGAATAGGAAGAAGGTGCAACACAAAGGGAGATTTTTACCGATGTTACTAGTCCTTTCTTTTCAATTACGCTGATTTTCTTTGCATTCTTCTCACGCCTGTATAAGACGGGAAATACGCAAAGAAATTCAGCTTTTGTCGGGCGGCCATGTTGTGATAACGTCATCTCTCTCTCTCTCTCTCTCTCTTAGATGTGGGATTCCTCCTCCATCCAAGATACTGTAATGGCTTCCGCTAGTAGGAGGAGGAGGAGGAGGAGGAATCCCACATCGGAGAGAGAGAGAGAGAGAGAGAGAGAGAGAGAGAGAGAGAGAGAGAGAGAGAGAGAGAGAGAGAGAGAGAGAGAGAGAGAGAGAGAGAGAGAGAGAGAGTGAGAGAGAGAGACGTCATCACAACGTGGCCGTTCGACAAATGCTGAATTTCTTTGCGTATTTCCCACGTCTTATACAGACGTGAGAAGAATGCAAAGAATATCAGCGTAATTGAAAAGAAAGGACTAGTAACATCGGTGAAAATCTCCCGTTGTGTTGCACTTTCTTCCTATTCACGTCTATGGAAGGATAGAGGAACCGTAACACCAAGGTAGACGGGACCTACAAAGCGATACAAACCATAACAGGTCACAAGAAGAAGAAGAAGAGGAGGAGGAGGAAGAAGAAGAAGAAGAATTCCACATATGAAGCTTTAGGATGTTGAGTTCTTTAAAGGAGATGGAAGGAAGGAGAGAAAGGCGAATGGTGGAGAGAGAGAGAGAGAGAGAGAGAGAGAGAGAGAGAGAGAGAGAGAGAGAGAGAGAGAGAGAGAGAGAGAGAGAGCTGACGTCATCACAACATGGCCGCTCGACAAAAGCACAGAGTTTCGTCACCGCACCTTTTGAATTTTTCGCACCCTTTGAATAAGTGCCGCACCGGTACTGCCCGCACCCTTGGAATTTCGAATCTTTTCAGTGCGCACCCTTGGGGGGCTGACTGTACATTGTCTGAAAAGGGATAAGAGGCTAAGCAGATCATATTTGGCCTCAAGGAAGTTCACATTGCCAATATGTCACAAATTCATAAGCAGGTGAGTTAGGAATGTCAGGAGTAAAAGAGAAAGAAGAAGAACTGACATAATAGCAAAGCTTATCATCATCCACTACGCATATGACTTCCAAGTAGGGAAGAATTTGACCAAACATTGTGCCAGTGTGGAGAACCATCGGTGTATTCATGAGATTAAGTACATCAAGACTGTTAATGCCTTCATCTATGATTGTACTCAAAGCAGACTTGAGAAAAAGAAATTTTAGATGAGAAAATTCAGGTAGACACATAATATTTGTAATTGCATTCACACCAAACACCTTGACTTGCACCAAACAAAGATCATGCGGAGTTATATTTTTTCAAACTTATCAAGTCACTTTAGGTGTGGTTGCTTGAGGCGTATGACCGCTAGCTGTGTTGCCACATCACCCCCGACAAGTTACCACAGCATGGTGACCTACCTTGACCACATCAACATCGCCATAACTTATAGGAATGTGGATTATGTGATTAATACAGTTGATACTTTCACCTCTGAACCCTTTCAAGGAAAAAGTGTGGGTGCTAGTCTAAAAGGTCACTTGTTAGAAGTGAGCCATGCAATGCTCTTAACTCTCTCAGGCTCGGAGCTAAAACATATTAATTCTTTACAGTGGCAGGGAGTGAGTATGGGTGAAAAAGCCATTTTGTCACGTATATAATTGTTTGGTTTCTAGAGATATTTCCTACTTTCTAACTATGTTTGTGTGTATGAATTATATATTGCCATCTTTATCGATATTTTCTCTATAACATTATCAAATAAAATAAAGTAAAATAAACTAAATGAATCATATTATGGACCTCAGAATGAATATGCATCAACTGTGAATTCACTTCAACTACTCATAGCAGAATATTTTGTGAGCTACCTACCTATTTTCGTACAACATACCAAAAGATGTGGAATTGTATAAGCTTCCCAATGAAAAAGTTTGTTTTCTGTTAAATGGATTAGCACCATACACAAATTAGCTAAAACTAAACTATTTACGGAAAACCATTTTTTCTTCAATTTTTCTTTGATTTTTCAGCAATCTTTTATGATACAGCTGTGAGTTTTACTTTGCTGTGTAGAACTAATCTAAACAGAGATAATACATGTAAGTACATACCAATAGCTAAAATACCAATTTTTTGGCAAATTCTTTTATATTTTTTATCACCGCATGCTAAAATAAATACATGTTAGAGTTTACACCATATTTTCTCGAAACTTTTCTCCGTAAAGTGGTTATTTTTTATACTTATAATAATGGGACACTTCATAAGTAGTTCAGTGATGCCTTCAAAATGTTCTTGTCTGAAGTATTTCCCGAGATATGTTCATGTATCTTTGACTGACCACCAAACAGATAATGAAATAAATAAGTATTGAAGATGAGGTTGATTGTAGTATCACATAGCCAACCTGATAGGAGTAACGTCAAAAAAATACACATAAAATGCAAAATATACTTTATTTTATTATTTACGGTGCCAGACATAGAGAGTTGGTGATGTATCCAGCAGAGCGGCCCCCCACTCCCAGCACCCTTTGTAGGCTGACTGCTGAGAGCCTACTAGCAGTTATTATCAGCCGGGCAGTAGATATAGTTTTCGTTGACCGTTTTTAGACAGTAGCCTTTGAAATTTACTGTCTCATTCACAACTGGCCAAAAAAATTTGCAGATGGCGTCATTTCTCGATTTTTGCTGAATATTTATTGTTTTGTTGTGGTAAATGACTCATAATGTGTCAAATGTGTTTCTGGATTATATTGTGTTTTTGACACATAATGTGTCAGCGGGCCTGAGGGGGTTAACATCACCCACACACACATTATTCAAATGAAGGTTGGGGGAACTTTTTGTGTTTTTTAGTGAGAGCAATTGGTGACACAACACCAACCCTAAAAGGACACCACATAAATCTGAGACCAACCAGGAGAGACGAACCCAATCGTGGATCAGTGGTCCATACAAAGCTCCATGCAACGTATCTTGAAAGACCACCTATTTACGAAGCAGCATTCTCTCTTGATGAAATCAAAACGTCTGGCAAGGTTGAGGGATAGAAAGGCAGTTGGCATTTGTAACATCAGTGCGGAGTTACTCAAGGCTGGAGGTGAGGCCTTGATACGTGGGTTGCATGCTGTATTGATTGCTGTATGGCATTCAGGTATCATTTCTCCTGACTGGAAAAAGGAGTTGGTCGTCCTTATCTGGAAAAGGAAACGAGACCATCAGGACTGCAACAAGGCCAAGGGGGCTTCCTCCACAAAGTTCGTGACTAGAGCAAGTCAATGCTTCCTGTAAGGAAAATGGGAAGGGGCCTGCATGGAAACTTGCATGGGGTGATCATCAAGGGGGTTGGCGTCAAAGGATGGGCAAGGCGAGGCATTGAAATTGTTTTACCATTTTTGTCTTAGATCATTCAGTAGGTGGAGGTAGGGCTGCTAGGTGCAGTGGAAGGAATCAACAGTTATGAGAGAGGAACGATAAAAGGTTGCGAGTGAAGGTCCTCAGAAGTCACAAGTACCTTCACCAACCCTTCATATTTGAATCGCTTTAAACCCTCAAAGGTGAGATGGTGAGAGAGGGAACAGAGATAGTGTTAACCTTATCCAGTGGTGTCACATCTCCAAGAGTGAAGGAGCAGTGTTGGTATTAGATGTGCAGTTAATAATAAAGAAGATATGTGTCTATCTTTATTGTAATCCCTTAAAGCTGTTTTCAAGGTAGCAAGCTCTAAATACAAATTAAACGTCTGCTAGTTGTATGAAACGTTTCTTTCTCAACAAATTTTTGCAGGTAATTTGGACAGTGCAGTATGTGAACATCAGTGGACAGTTAATGGATGCCATGGCCTTTCTCCTGGAGCATGGATGGACCATTTTTACCCAGACTGGTGTTGAGGCCTCTCAGAAGTATGTATGTTGTGAATACATTAGTTCCCATCATCATCGTCATCATCATTCAACTCACACAGTTTTACTAAACAGGGATGAGTCTAAAGCTTTTCATCTCCTCCTCTAACTAACTGTCTTGATTCAAGTCACCGACGCAATGTTGCATCTTTATCTCTTTTCTACCGCTATTTTCATGCTGACTGCTCTTCTGAACTTGCTAACTGCATGCCTCCACCCCTCCTGTGGCCCCGCTGCACAAGACTTTCTACTTTTCATCCCTATTCTGTCCGTCTTTCTAATGCAAAAGTTAACCAGTATCTTCACTCTTTCATTCCTTACACTGGTAAACTCTGGAACTCTCTTCCTTTGTCTGTTTTTCCACCTGCCTATGACTTGAACTCTTTCAAAAGAGTTCAAGTCATAGGCACCTTTCATACTAAACTGGACCAAGCCACCAAGCCAAGTTTTTTGTCATGATCAATATTTTGTTCCTAGACAATATACACACTGCAATGTGCCACATTACACACCTATTTGTGTTTCACCTTGTAGAAAATAGTTATGTAGGGCATTCTCAGAATCAATTTTTTTGTGTTTTGTACTTTATTTAATGGAAGATGGAATCTTCCTCCCATTGTTCCTATTCTCTCTGAAGTAGATTGTTCATACACGATTTCTTAATCTAAGAGGACGGTGAGTACATTTGTTTGTTTAGTGCAAGGTAAGTTTGAAAATAGACAACTCGGGTGCTGTTTTGGATACAGTACACAGGAATTAGTAAGATGGAGACCACATGTATAAACTTGGTGTTAGATAGAGAATCCAGAGCGATAGACAAGGTAGATAAGTTAGATGACAGGAAAATAGAAAATAGAAAGTTAGATGACAGAAATGGCTTCCAATATGTTAGAAAAGGATCTAAAATAGATGTAGGTACTAGATTAATGCAAAGAGGGAGGGATTAAAAATGGGACTCAATAGGAGAATTAAAAGCGGAGAAGTACAGGTAGTAGGGCAGTATAATGACCTAGCTAATAAAGTTAAAAAGGATATATGGACCCCAAAGAAGAATTATGAGGTTGAGATAGGAGCGAGATTTGATGTTAGTGACCACCATGAAATTAGATTCAAGATTAATGCAAAGAGGGAGGTAGAACAAAACATTGCTTTAGTACCAGATTTTAGAAAAGCCAATTACCAGGGCCCCAGACACCACCTGATGAGTATAGATTGGGAGGGAATGGGAGTAGGCAGAGAGGAGGATCAAAACATTGAGGTAGAATTGCATTATAATAGCATAGTTAGGGAAATTCATACAGGGCAGGAACAGTATATACCAAAGAGAAGGATTAGGTCAAATATAAATTATCCAAAATGGATGAATAGCAGCATTAGAAGGGAAATTGGATTCAAAAGGGGCCTCAATAGGAGAATTAAAAGGGGAGAAGTACAGGTAGTAGGGCAGTATATTGACCTAGCTAGGAAAGTTAAAAGATATTAGGACCGCAAAGAGGAATTATGAGGGTAGGATAGCTAGAGATGCCCAGAAGGATCCAAAGGCATTCTATCAGCTGTACAAGGCTAAAGCAAAGGATAGAATAGGACCTCTTAAAGGTATGGATGGCAGCTTGATAGAAAATGGTGAGGAAATTAGTAAGGAATTAAATAAATACTTCTTGTCCGTATTTTCTCAGGAAGAGTCAGGTAGGGAACTGGAGCCAGTACAGATCTTTAGGGGTCAAGAGGTTGATCAATTAAGCAAAATAATCAAAAGTAGGGAAGTAGTTAGTAGGGAAATAGATAAACTTAAAAAGACTAAATCTCCAGGGCCGAACAACATTTTTCCGAGGATTCTTAAGGAATGTAGAGAAGAACTCGTTGAACCCATTGGGATGATTTTTAGAAAGTCCCTAGACACAGGAGTAGTTCCCAGGTTATGGAGGCAGGCAAATGTATTTCCTATATTTAAGAAAGGAGATAAGGCAGAAAGTAGTAACTACTGCCCAATTAGTTTAACATCAGTGGTAGGCAAGATGTTAGAAGCTATCATAGCAAGGGCAATTAGAAAACATTTAGATGAACACAAGCTAATTAGACATAGTCAACATGGCTTTAGCTAGGGGAAGTCCTGCTTGACAAATTTATTATCTTTCTATAGGAAAGTATTTGAAACCATAGATAAAGACGACGAGTATGATATAGTTTATTTGGACTTCAGTAAAGCCTTTAACAGAGTAGGAGACTGTTAAGTAAAGTCAAGGCTCATGGCATAGGTGGGAAGGTACTAAACTGGATTAGGGGATGGCTTACTAGTAGGGAACAGAGGGTACAGATTAATGGGAAGAAATCAGAATGGGGTAATGTCACTAGTGGGGTTCCACAGGGATCAGTACTAGGACTGTTGTTATTCATAATCTATATAAATGACTTAGAGACAGGAATAAACAGTGATATCAGTAAATTTGCCGATGACACAAAGATAGGAAGACCGGTAAAGATTATAGATGATACTAGGATGCTGCAGGATGACTTAAATAGGCTGTACTAGTGATCAGAGAAAAGGCAAATGCAGTTTAATGTTAACAAGTGTAGCATTATGAGCGTAGATAAAGGTAATAGGCCTGTAGACTACACATTAAATGACACTACCTTAGGAAGGTCATATAGTGTGAGGGACCTGGGAGTTCAAGTAAACAGTGACTTGCGCCCCAGGGAACAGTGTATTATAGCTAGAAATAGGGCCAACAAGATACTGGGATTTATTAGTAGGTGTGTGACAAATAAGAGTTCTTAGGTCATTCTGAGGTTGTATTTAGCGCTAGTTAGACCCCACCTAGATTATGCAACTCATTTTTGGTCCCCTTATTATAGGAAAGATATAGGCTCCTTGGAGGCAGTCCAGAGAAGAATGACCAAGATGATTCAGGGGCTGAGAAATTTACCCTACAAAGATAGGTTAAAACGTCTTAATCTCCACTCCCTAGATAGAAGGAGGGCAAAAGGGGATATGATTGAGGTTTTCAAATGGGTAAAAGAAATTAATAAGGGAAACATTGATCAGGTTTTAGAAATTAGTAGTCAGGATAGGACACGTGGAAATGGGTACAAGCTAGAAAAACTTAGATTCAGGACAAACCTAGGTAGATATTGGTTCACTAACAGAGTGGTGATCGATTGGAATAGGCTGGGTAGACAAGTAGTAAGTGCTGAGTCAATAAGTAAATTTAAAAGACTGTTGGATCAGAGTATGGATAGGGATGACAGGTGGGATGGCTAAATATTAAATTATTCCAAGGGTGGGAGACAAAGAGCTGCCTCGTGTAGGTCATCAATTGGCCTCTTGCAGTCTCCTCATTTCTTATGTTCTTATGTACTCTAGTGTAGTGACTAAAAAAAGTTTCCAGGTAACAGATGGCTCCAACCTCTTGCCCGCTAACCGAAATTGCCAACTTGAGATACCCTAATTTCTCTCACTATTTAACAAAAAAAATTAACAGCTCTGTTGCTGATACTATATGAAAATTGAGTGATTGAATAAATGAACAATAATTTAAAGATATATTTTACCTTACTAGAACGTTAATATAGTTTTTGTTTATCTTATATATGTATACATATGAATGAAAGCAATCATCTTTTGATAGGGAATTCGTGTACACAGACAATAATTTTCATGGTTATTTAGTGTTCTTGTGAGAAAAAATAGTATGCTTCATTAAAAAAAGGTTTTTTGTCATATTCAGATTCTATTTGTAGAATTTACAGCAATGTTTAGAGCTTACATTACCCCCATAGTCCTACGTCTGGCAGCGGGTGCCACTGAACACAAAAAATTTTATTTATCTGATATTTTAAGATACAAGCATTTGTGACTGCTGCAATATTTTTTGTATCATCTAGTAACCGACAAAGAAGGCAACCAGCTTTCTTTTTCTACATGTAATGCTGGTATATTACTGTAATTGGGCCTTAAGCAAAACACGAATAAATTCAATGTAAAAAAAAACCCATCAATATACGGATTAAATCTAGATAAAATGTGTTAAGAAATCACCAACCAATATAATAAAGAACATAGCAAGGTATGACAGTGTGTTGAATAGAAGTATAACACCATAGAAGTGTGCGTATTTTGAAACTCGTTCACCCTTCGAGCGAAAATTAGGGGATATCCAGTTGGCAATTTGCATTTGCGGCAAGAGGTTGGAGCCGCCTATTGAAGACAATGTTTATGATGAGCCTGTCATTGTGCTTGTTGCCGATAGTTTGATTAGGCATCAAGATGAGGAGTTTTGCAGGAAAGGACCTAAGAGGAAGTATGTTTGCTATCCAGGATGGAGGATAGAGGATATAACTGAAAAATTGATGACCCAGTCTTTAATTCCTCGGAAGAGACGGTATTTGTGTACCATGTTGATACAAATAATGTTGTGACAGGTTGGTCGGCAGAGGTCTACAGCAAGCATAAGGCTAAGATTAAAAAGATTAAGGATAACCGCAGGTGGTCTGTGGTCTGTAAATTGATACCTATGTATAATTTTGATTCCTTCATTCTCAGTAGAATACTGGGAATCAATACTTATGTGGAGAACTTATCTAGGAAGGAGGGCGTAATGCTTGTTTATGTGTGAGATTACTTCAACAAGGATAAGAGCCTTTACACTAGAGATGGCCTTCACCTGAATAGTGTAGGAATAACGTTTTTAAGTAGATGATTAGGTGAAGGCAAATCCCAGTAACAATTGGAGATGTGGCTCAAGAGGTCAGTTCATCAGGTGGTGACACATGGATTAGAAGTTGGCTGTGGAGTCTGGGGTGGAATCCACAGTCGGAGGTAGTATCTTTCTACCTCTGCCACTTACTACCTACACACTTGCTACGCGCCTGCTACCTCGCTCTCCGACGCATCCAGGAGGGGGGTTATATAGTCAGAGGTAGTAGGGTGTAATAGTACGAAGAGTGAGTCAGTGACGAGACATCACAAGTGACGTCACGAGGCTTGACGTCAGTCGCCAGTCAATGACAACACTGTTTAGAAAACAAAGCAGCCAATCCTGACTCCTGAGGCACCCACATCATCAGTGTTTACATACAGAATCTCCAAGTTTTCATTATTCAACAAAAATGGCAGAATTACCAACCCTAAAGAAGCTTCGCTGTGCCAGTTTCACCGATGCGGTGATGCTGACCATTGTCAAAGAGGTGTAAAGGCGTGAGCGTGGTATTATGGCAAGACTAGATAACACCGTGACTGCCCCACCAAAATTTGCCCGCCTCGTCTCACTAGCCTGCCGCATGTTGTCTCGGTTCATCCTCGAGTTTCCTACACCGCCATCCTCTGCTGTGTAGCCTACATATAGTGTAGTACTGTACATACGAATACAGAAAGCTCTCTCTCAACATCAGAATAATAGCCGCCATTTTTGCTTTCATTACCCAGTGGCCACTGGTCGCTACTATAACACCTCGCTGCCGGAGGCATCGCCGCCACCAGACGTACACTTCATAAGACTGTAGCTTTTATTTTCATGCAAACCTATGTCTGTGGATCAGAACTATTTAAATATGATTATATGGCTACAATAATCTTTTAAAGATGCCTTTCCTAGCATTTCACTCACGAAAATAGCAAAACAAGCACTCCTACTACTGCCGCGGAGCAGTAATTAGATTACCTCCCCTTTCTGTGCATGTTTACAATGGCCCCGCACCCCCGCAGCGTTCTGTGTATTGGGATAGAGCGTCATTTTACTACCTGCACAGATCCGACGTCGTAAATGAACTGTGAATCCATGCCCTGGTCAACTCAACACTGTGAGGCCTAATGCAATAGATTTATAAGGATGGCTTAGAAAAGTGCTAAGCATAGCCTTAAAGCATCTGAGCAAATTATTATACAGTCATGCACGCTTGGCGATGCTCTCCGACAGGGTGGGGGAGGGGTGAAAGAGAGCCTGCTGTAGCCTTGTAGTGGTGTTATTCCATCCTGAGTCCCTGTCGCCCGCAGTTTGTATAAGAAACTTTGTAAGTAAAGCCAAGGACAAGTGATAATTGTATTTCAGCCCTCTCCCAGTATTTGTCTGTTCTGACGTGTGGTGGGAGGCAACGACGCAACAATACTATTTGCTTATGTAAGGAGTATCATTATAAAACTTAATCACTTAGTGATCATGTGAATTCCCAAAGACTCAACTTTATTATGTTAACTGAATCTTGGATTAATACACACAATAAACAACACATTTCAGAAGTGCCACTTAAATGACTATACGTATTGTATTTGCAAAATACATAAAAGTGGGGAAGGTGTTTTGTCATATGAAAAATTTTATATGAAGGTTGTTTAGATTGAGAAAACATATGTATGATTCTCTTTATGTTGAAATTACAGAATATAATAAGAAATATATCCTCAGACCTTCAAAACAAATTGAAGAAAAGTATATGCAATATGTTGTAGACTTGCAATCTATACAACTTATGACTAATTGACTTTACGACCATAATTGCAAGTGGTATGACCTTGTAGTGCTGTCGGTGAAATGGTATGCTATCACGGAGTTGCCTGTCCATGGCCAGCTGGGCGGGTGACTTGTCCACGCCACCGACACCTTGTTGGTGTCAAGCCTGCCACCGGCGCCTGTGTTACTGCGAAGCAGTCTCTTGGCAGACTTCACTGCTGCTTCTGCTCGGCCATTCGACTGAGGGAAGTGGGAGAACCCTGCTCTTTGCTCCACCCCCCCAAGGAAAGCTCCCATCTCGCTAGTTAGATTTGTCCCGCCATTTCTAGAGACCGACTCTGGTACACCCCATCGCTGAAAGTACTGGTGGAATACTGATGACAGCCTGCTCGATGTGGCCCCACTGGGGAAGTGTGCTAATTCCAGCCACCCAGTAAGCCTATCGGCATAAGCCAAGTACATTTGTCCCTCAAGCTGGAATAAGTCTGCCACCGTGTGTTGAAACCGGTATTGGGGCAAGGGTGTTGGGGAGTGAGGGGCTCAGCTGCTTGCGACGGTGAGTTAGCATTGCAGGTGGGGCAGGCGTTTCTGTGGTGCTGCAGATCGCCTTCCAAGCTAGGCCAATATACCCTCTGTCTTGCCCTCCCTAACATCCCATCGAGACCTTGATGGCCCACGTGGAGGTTTGCTGCTACCCGTCGTCTGAGCGCTTCAGGAATCACCAGGCAAATGGACCCCTGCTCGTACGTATACGTCACCAGCCCTTGGGACACCGCCAACCTGTCCCTGACCCCATAAAACTGGCGCAGACAAGCCAGTTCCTGGGCTCGATGTGGATGCCAATCACTGGCTGTCACCTTGGCAAGGAGTAGTTGATAGTCTGGGTCCTCGGCAGCTGCCTGCAACACTGCCATGCTGTCCAGAACGATGCAGTCACTGACGTTGAGCGCAGCTACAGTTGCAGCCGCCATAGCAACCTCCATGTCGTTGGCCTGCTTCTCATTTGTAGCGTCTGGCGATGCACACAGCGCGGGGTAGCGCAACAGAAAATCTGTATCAGAATTTCTTTTCCCTAGGAGATACTTAATCTGAAATTTATACTACAATGTCTTCTCCTTGAAGGCGAACAGCCTCGGATTTGTGAATGCCCATTTTACTCCAGTCTGTCACCACATCGGTAAGTCTGTCCTTGTCATAGAAGGTAAGGCCCTCCTTGGCCAGCTTGTAGATAACGTCCTTGGCTTGCTGAAACTTCTCCTGCAGGTTAGCATCCCAGTATAGGTTCTTGCCCTGTGGTTTCTGCAGTAGCTCGCGGAACGGCTCCATGACTGGCGCGGTGATAAGAAAGGGTGCTAGCTGGTTGACAAATCCGTGCCAGGAACGAATGTCAGCCAGTGTCGATTCGGCACACATGCCGAAGTTCCTGACGGCTGCCAGCCTTTCTTCAGTAGGCTTGTAGGCGTCCCAACCTACATGAAAACCCACAAAGTCCACCTCTCTCCTGCCAAACTTAAATTTTTCTGGCTTGAGGGTAATGCCTTTCACGGCACAAGTGACTGCGTGCCACTGATCCACACTGAACCTGGCGTCCAAGGAGCGTTGTAGGGCTGGGATACAGTGGAGGCGAATATGCAGGACAGCTTCCGCCGGCGCCCAGCCATTGAGCCCCAATCAACCTTCCATTGGGTGCCTCCATGACCGAAATGCTGCAGTGGACATCCCCATGTCTCACTTCTCCAGGGCTGAAGATTGAGGGCTGGGCCGCCTTGCCCACTGCCACTGCAGGGCGGCGATAGCTTCGGTCTGAGCCAGGAGCAATTGTTGAGCTTGCTCAAGTGCCGTGGGAGCCTGTGGGGACAACGGCTGCACCTGGTGGTCTGGGCCACTGGCCGAGGGCTGGATCTGGGACTCTGGGTAACTCGCCGAGGGCGTCGTCCTGCCATGGTGAGTGCGTAGGCTCAATAATCTCACTGCGCCATAGGTAATCATCGTACAGTCTGCTGCTGGTCTCTCTCGAGACAGCCGGCTGTCCCTCTATGGAAAGAGCTCAGAGCTCATATTGACCAATCTTTGGGTTGGACCGAGACCACTCACACACAACACACCAGGACAACGAGGTTACAACTCCTCGATTTACATCCCGTACCTACTCACTGCTAGGTGAACAGGGGCTACACGTGAAAGGAGACACACCCAAATAATCTCCGTCCGCCCAGGGGATCGAACCCTGGCCCTCTCGGTTGTGAGCTGAGTGCGCTAGCGGACCGTGAATGATGCACTGGGAGCATGTTATGTCTTTACTGAGACCTGGTGCCAACTGGTGACATAAGGTGGTGCTAGCTGCCTTGATAGCGCCCAACATATCTTACACAGTCTAACTGGGATTTTAATAGATACTTAATCTTAGAAGAATATGCAAAAAAGAGAGAAGAAAAACCAAATCCTTCCACAAACATCTTCCACAAAGATAAGACAAATCTCAAAATGTTCACCAGCTACGTGTAATGCAAAGAATAAATAAATAAATTAATACATTTAAAAAAAAATATGGTAGACCCACTATTAGATAATGATAGTGATAAACTAATCAGCGATGACAATGATATGACCTCCATTCAAAATTCAACGTTCAGTAACGTCTTTAATGACGAAAATAATGCAATTATCCCTAACCCGCTGAACATGGTTCATGGTCCTAACAAAGATAAGTTAGATATAACTGAAATTCATGTACCTGAGGTGGGTAAATATCAACAAGAAATAGACTCTAATAAGTCTACTGGTCCTGATGAAACACCACCACGTATACTTAAACGAATGTTTTGCACAGTTAGAAAGTCCAATAGCATGTTTATTTAACAAATCATTAACCCAAGCTAGAGTACCTCGTGCATGAAAAAAGAGCAAACATAACCTCTATATTTAAGAAAGGAGATAAAAAACTAATTGTTAACTATCTTCCAATTAGTCTAATGTCAGTCTTGATTAAATCATTCAAAAAGATCAGAGATAAGATGTTTGCATTCCTTGAAACAAATAGATGAATAACAGAAATTCGGCATGGATTTTGTAGTAATAGAACTGCTTAGCTAATCTGCTAGATTTCTTTAATGACATTCGGATGTTCAGGAGCTGTATGATATGATTTACTTTACTTTTCAAAAAGCATTTGATAAGGTCCCTCATAGCAGGTTAATATATAAACTACCAGGCACTTAGAATAGGAAAGCAACCCACTACGTGTTTCAATAGGAAATTGGCTTTCAGACTGCCACCAACAAGTTGTTTTAAATGATGAAGTATGTGATTAGCAAAACATAACTAGTTGTCTGCCTAGAGTGTTGGTCTTGGGATCTACGCTCTTCCTTATATATGTAGTTTTAAATAGTTGTAGCATATAGGGCCTGAGTTACACTCGTGTGGTCCTGTCTCCATATCCATATTTGTCCAGTTTTTCTTTTAGTTGATGTACATTCTTTGCCATTATAATCTCTTCTTTCAGTCCATTCCAAGCATTACTTTTGTGTATCTTTTAAGCAAACTCCATTTTGCAATGTTCTTTTGTGTCCCCTTATGTATATAGTCTCTTCTTTTCTTTTCCTACTAGAACCGATGAAAAGGCTCATGTTAGCTATCATCTGTAAATATAGATAATTACTGCAAATTATTTGCATCGAGTCACACTAAGAGGATGTTACGTAGAAAAACTAATTATTTAATCATACTTGACACATCTTGAAGAAGTGTAGATAAGAAATGACTGAGCCAATTCATGATATGTTCTATTGAAACAGGAAAAGTCTCTGAAAAATGGAAAAGAGCTGATATAATGCCTATTTACAAAAATGGAAACAAAGAAATACCAGTGTCATTGACCAACATAGTCTGTAAAATATGTGAAAATGTAATCAAGAAAAAAATTAACTAAATACTTAGAAAGAGAAGGAATAATAACTGATAGACAATTTGGATTCAGAACAAGAAGATCATGTGTCACAAAACTATTAAATTTGTATTCAAAAGTAATAGATATAACAAAAGAAAGAGATGGATGGGTGGATTACACATATATAGACTTAAAAAAGCCATTTGATAAGGTTCCGCACATGAGATTTCTATGGAAGTTGGAACACGTTGGAGGATTGAAAGGAACCATATAGAACTGGATAGAAGACTACCTGAAAGGAAGGGAAATGAGAACAGTAGTAAAGGATGATAAATCAGAAAGGAGATAAGTAAAAAAGTGGAGTACCACAGGGATCTGTTTTGGCGCCAATAATGTTTTTTAATATGCCATGACAGAAGGAGTAAGCAGTTACATAAATCTGTTTGCAGATGAAGCAAAATTACTAAGAAAGATAAGAAACCACAAGGATTGTGAGGAGCTCCAGAATTATATAAACAAGAGCAAGACATGGATAATGAAATTTAAAGCAAAAAAAATGCCATGTATTGGAAATGGGAAAACGTGCACTGAGATCCTTATGGACGCATAAGTTAGGGGAAAATATTATATTAATACCAATAGAAGAACAAAATTTGGAAGTGCTAATACAGGACAACTTATCACCAAAGAAACATATAGCTTGATAGAATATTTGGTGACACTTTTCAGGATTCTAAGGAATATACAGATGGCTTGTCATTTTTTAAATAAAGATATGATGAGAAAAATTATAAATAGAATGATCAGACAAAACTGGAATATGCAGAAGTAATATGGTCTCCGCACAAGAAAAAGCATGTGTTGAAATTAGAAAGAATGCAGAATTGCAGTTAAGATGGTGCCATTATATCTTGCTTGCTTCTTGCCAATTCTGTAGTCCTTTTTTGTTTTGGCTGGTTTGGGGCGTGTTTGAGGATCCGTTCCCATGCCACCTTTACCGCCGTCACCTACACATGCAATTAATTTGTATTGGTTAAGTTAATGAAAAAAATCATAGTTGGCCATGAAGTAAATATTTTTAGGCAGTGCTTACAGGTAAGGGAAGCCATGGTGATTGTGATTAGGGCAAGCCAAGGAAGAGTGATGGCAAGAAAAGAAACTTGGCATAACATAAGAGTAGAAGAAAAAAATTTTGAATGATAGAACTTGTGAAATTCAGGATGTTCTGGGTGTGCTTGCGTCCAGCACAAGGAAAAGCAACGATGAAGGTAACAAAGTATTTTTTTTGTGGGAGCATTTACCTAGTTGTATTTACCTAGTTGTAGTATACAGGGCCTGAGCTACACTCGTGTGAGCCCTGTCTCTATATCTGTATTTGTTCAGTTTTTATTTCAGCTGATGTACATTCGCTGCCATTATTACGTTTTCCTTCAGTCCATTCCAAGTATGTATACTTCTATGTTCAAGCAAATTTCCCCTCAAATATCTGGCCTCTCCTGTTCTTCTCAATATTAAATATTTTCTATCTGTTTCCTCCAGTGTAGTCATCAATTTGTATAGTATTGTGATCAAGTCTCCTTTTTCTTCTTTTTTTTAATGTTGTTAGATGCATTACTTTTACTTTATTTATTATTATTTATATTTGCTTTTATTTCTTATATTCAAGCATTGTGCGATTTTTTGGAAAACCTTGAACATTGATGAAATATTTTTGTGACAATTTTTTTAAAAATTCGTATATTTGAACTATAAAAATCAGTCAAAGGGAAAAACTGTCACAATATAGTGTATCTATAGAAAATTACTGTGACGAAGAATGAAGATGATTGGTCAATAAATACTAGAGATATAATAACAAAGTTTGAAAAACTATTCTTCTTTTGATATTTCAAGAACGGCTGAGGGCTTAGGGTGGTTTCCTGCTTGGGTACTGTAGCTGACATGCCTCATCAGATAGCAAAGTATTATATGATTGCCTTGTTGGAAAAAATTTGTCTGATATATAGAGTACATATGTCTCAAACTGGCCCCTTAAGTAAATCCTCGCCCATTGAATAGGTCACTTTATATGCAATTTAAACACTTTAAAATCAGCTTTAGAACGCTACAATCTTCCTACATGATGCCGGAAAGTTGGTGTATTTTTTGAGGCAGTAATTTTAGATTCCTACTCTGGGTTGAAAGTAACGATTTATACCCTCTTTAAACGGATCTATTGTTCCCATTTGCTGCTATCATCTGTCATGTTGGTCATGCACAGCACCAACAACTCATGTCATACACAAATAAATAATGTGTGTATGTCTATGATTCTTCAATGTTCTTCAGGATCATAGACTCATTATTTCCAGCCATTACCCACTCGGAGATAGCTTAGATCTCATACAGTCCAATTTATGGTTGAGGCTGTGATCTTTTACACACCATACACCCTATCCTCTTGCTCAATGAGTTTAGTAACTGCTCACTCACGAATGAAACTTAGCATCCTACCAAGTGACAGGCAAGAACATTACAACTGAGCTTGTGTTTAGTGTTTTTTCTTACCGAACTACCGTATTTCCCGTCATATAAGACGCACCAGAGTATAAGACGCACCTATAGTTTGGCAAGGATTATTTAAGATAAACTCAATAATCCTACTTTTTTCCTGGGCTTTATAGCCTTCCCTTCAGTAGAGTTTTAGTCGTTGTTTTATTTTTTGTTTTGTTTTGCTGGCACAAAGCCAGCAGGGCTATACAAAGCCCTCTAGGGTTGGTTGGGCACCAGTAACTAAGCGGTTATGCGTGTAAAAAAAAACCAGAGTTTTGGGAGTGCGTGTGTGTGGCGATCGTGCTCCCAAGTTAGGGGACACACGGACGCAACACAACACACACCCACTGGGATCTGGGTGCGGATCCATGGAGTTTTAGTCGAAGATTATAGGCAATGAGTATTTTCTTACTGAACTGCTTGAGCAAAACATGCACCTAACTTAATGAATAAGGGTATCTTTTTCTTTTTTTACATTAAAAGGGTACCGGCCAAGGGTAAACCAAATTAGGTTAAAGGAAAAATCACGCTTCTTGCCAGACCCTGTATAGAAGACAGTAGGAGAAATAGAGGCAAGGGGTGTAGCATGAAAGGTGTCTTGACACTCCTTTTTTGAAAGAGTTAAAGTCATTGGCAGGTGGAAAAACAGACAAAGGAAGAGAGTTCCAGATTTTACCAGTGTAAGGGATGACAGTGAAGATACTGGTTAACTATTGTATTAGAAATATGGACAGAATAGAGATGAGAAGAAATAGAAAGCCTTGTGTAGCGAAGCCGTGGGACGGGTGGAGGCATGCAGTTAGCAAGTTCAGAAGAACAGGCAGCATGAAAGTATTGGTAGAAAAGAGATAAAGATGCACTTAACTTAACTTGATTTAAAGAATCAAGACAGACAGTTAGAGGAGGAGAGTTGATGAGACAAAAAACCTTAGACTCCACCCTGTTTAGTAAAGCTGTGTGAGTTGATCAAGACATGAGAACCATACTCCATACATGGGCGGACAAGACCCCTGTACAGAGCAAGCAGCTGGGGGGGAAAGAAAAATGGACGCAGATGCCAAATGACACCTAATTTCTTGGAAGCTGATTTAGCAAGAGTAGAGATATGAAATTGACATATGAAATTGCCACGTTAAATTTTTACTAAAGGATAGAACGAGTGCGTTTAATGTAGAGGAGAGGGGCAGTTGAATGTCATAGAAGAAGAAGGGATAGTTATCTGGAAGGTTAGGTTGAGTAGATAGTTGTAGAAATAGTTTTTGAGGCATTGAACAGAAGACGTTTTGCTCTGCCCCAATCAGTAATTAGTGAAAGATCAGAAGTTAGGCGTCCTATAGCCTAATATAGTCCTATTTATAAGGTTAAACCCTACATATATTCCTTGAGCTTCATTGATATCTCAATAGATTTTTTGTCAAAAATTATTTTACAGAATTACCTTACTTATCGTAAGCAAAACATGCAACTAAATATAAATATGGTATTTTGATTTATAATCATTTACATTTAATTATGAGGTGAACAGGGAACTAGTGTGTCAAACAGTGGTGTTTAGGTGCTAGCCTAATTCCAGTAACCTCTACCGTAAGGCCTGCAAAAGCCTAATCATTGGGATATAAGTCGATGGGAGATATTTTTTGTAGGAAAAAATTGTATCATATATGGGGGGAAATACAATATAATCTAACAGGATTTAATCAAAATCATTATGTGCTGTTTTGACGATATCTTATGTTTTTTTTCTTTAAAACTGTGAATGGTTTTGGCCCACATGACTGTTCTATTATAATTTCTGGAAAGCAGAATTTCTCCCCATCATCTTGATTAATGTCCAATTACATTTACCAAGAGAAGAGAACAACTGGACTCAGCACACTACTTTACTTGGCAGATACATCAGGGCCAAGACTATGTTCCGGTGCACACCAGAAGTAGGAGAATTGGAGCTAGTGCAGAAGCTACCTTTTGACTGGCATGCATTTGACCACAAACCCAGCTGGCAGGTCAGTTATTAGTAATAATTATTAAAAGTAACCATATGTATTTCAGTACAGTCGGCCCCCAAGGGTGCGAAATTCCAAGGGTGTGGGTATATAGTACCGGTGATCCACTTATATTCAAAGAGTGCAAAAAATTCAAAGGGTTTGGTGACGGAACTTTATGTGCTTCTGTCGAGCGGCCATGTTGTGATAACGTCAGCTTTCTCTCTCTCTCTCTCTCTCTCTCTCTCTCTCTCTCTCTCTCTCTCTCTCTCTCTCTCTCTCTCTCTCTCTCTCTCTCTCTCTCTCTCTCTCTCTCTCTCTCTCTCTCTCTCTCTCCACCATTCGTTTTTCTCTCCCTCCTTCCATTTCCTTTAAAAAACTCAACATCATAAGACTTCAGATGTGAGATTCTTCCTCCTCCTCCTCCTCTTCTTCTTGTGACCTGTTACGCTTTGTATCACTTTGTAGGTCCCGTCTTCCTCGGTGTTCCGGTTCCTCTATCCTTCCACTAGACGTGAATAGGATAAAGGTGCAACCCCAGGGAAGATTTTCACCGATGTTACTAGTCCTTTCTTTTTAATTACGCTGAATTTTCTTGCGTATTTCCCACGCCTGTATAAGAAGTAGGAAATACGCAAAGAAATTCAGCTTTTATCAAGTGGCCATGTTGTGATGACGTCAGCTCTCTCTCTCTCTCTCTCTCTCTCTCTCTCTCTCTCTCTCTCTCTCTCTCTCTCTCTCTCTCTCTCTCTCTCTCTCTCTCTCTCTCTCTCTCTCTCTCTCTTATCTATCATATTCAATCACAAGTGTATATGTACTGTATATTCTTTCATTATATCATTTATTTCAGGGGTTATTGGACGAAAAAAGGGTAAGTCTTAACAATCCCGGAATATGTTAGTGAATTTCCCATAGGTTATTAACGTCTATGGGTGCGTTTTTCTAAGGGCGCGCAAAGGGCGTGGACTGCATTATCTGCACCCTTAGGGGGCCGACTGTAATGTTGTTTATAGAGTAAGATAAAAGTTAAAAATGTAGAGTATGGAAAAGGGAAAGCAGAATTGATAAGTGCAAAGATTAAGACAAGATATGGAGAAAGGCAAAAAATAGTAGTTGTATATGTATCCTAAATAGTAGTGAGGTGTGGTTCCCGTGGAATGGAGAGACAATGGATGGTAAGTGAATGTAAGTTGTGTGAAGTGTTAGCTAGAAATGTAGCTTTAGAGGAGGAGGTTAAGGAAGTGAAAGTTTTGTTGGCACAGACGAGGCAACAGATGCAAGAGATAAGGCGGGAAGTTAGCGTCAGGTCAGAGACAGGGGGGGGATAGTTGGAGGGTTGTGGATAGGGGAGGGAAAGGGAGGAGAGCCCTCCCTTGTGTGAGGTGGAATTTCCTCCCCTGTGTGAGGTGGATTGTAGCAACAAGTTTGGGTTGTTAGCTACACAGGAGGAGGAAAAGGTCGTGATAGAAGAAGGAGCAGGAGAAGGGGACAGGACACCCAAGGCGAAGATAGTGAGGAGGAAGTTAGATGGGAAAGAGAGGAAGGAAGGTGGGAAGGTGAGGAAGGACAGGGAAAGGTTAGAAGGGTCGCAAGAAGTGTTAGTTCTGGGTGACTCCAGGATTAGATATTTAGATGAGACTTTCTGTGAGGCCGACAGGGAGAGGAGGATGACGTGTTGTCTTCCTGGGGCTGGAGTGCAGGACGTGATAGAGAGATACAGGAGGGTAGTGGAGGGGACGGGGAAGGAGGCGATAGTGGTGGTTCACGTGGGAGTGAACCATGTAGGCAGGGTAAGGTCAGAGGAGCTAGGGGATAGGTATAGGGAGCTTCTGAGGGAGATAAAGGAGAGTGGTAGGAGGTGTATAGTGTCAGGAGTGCTCCCTAGACAGGGGGTTAGAGGCTGGTGGCTCTCACATGCCCTTGGCCTCAACGAGAGGTTGATGAGGATGTGTGGGGACGATGGGGTAGGTTTTATGGATGAGTGGAGCAAGTTCTATGGGAGACAGGAGCTGTATGCCAGGGATGGTGTACACTTCAGTAGGAAAGGGGTGCAGGAGCTTAGTGAGTGTCTTGAGAGGGCAGTTAGGCAGTCCAGTCAAGGAAACTAAATATTAATAGAGGTAAGGGTAATAGTGACAAAGGACGGGTAAAGAGAGGGAGGTACATGAACTTAGTGTCTTTTATACAAACAGTAGAAGTGTAATAAATAAGATAGACACACTTAGAGGTATCACATGTGTAGAAGAGTTAGATATTATAGGTATTACAGAAACTTGGTTAGATATTGCAGGCAAACATTTCTTACCTGAAGTAGGCATAGATGGGTACACTTTTTTTCATAGGGATAGAGTAGGGAGGAGAGGGGGAGGCGTGGCACTGTACGTTAGAAACACATTAAATAGCTATGTCAACACCACAATAAAAACAGATAGGAATACAGAATCATTGTGGATTGACATTATTATAGGAGGGAAAAAGTTTGTTGTAGGGATTATATATAGGCCTCCGGATTTAGACGAAGCAGCTAGTGCACCCCTGATGCAGGAGCTTGCAAGGGCATCTAGGTATAATAATGTGTGCATTATGGGGGACTTTAATTATAGGAGAATAGACTGGGATAGTATGACAGGAGACAGGTGCTCGGAGGAATTCTTAAATGTCGTCCAGGATGGTTTTTTCACACAACTTGTAAGGGAACCCACGCGACAAGGAAATATTTTAGATCTGGTCTTCACGACTAATGAAACTTTGGTCAGTTAGGTTGAGATAGGAGCGAGATTTGATGCTAGTGACCACCACAAAATTAGATTCATGATTAATACAAAGAGGGAGATAGAACAAAACACTGCTTTAGTACCAGATTTTAGAAAAGCTTATTACCAGGGCCTCAGACACCACCTCCAGAGTATAGATTGGGAGGGAATAGGAGTAGGCAGAGAGAAGGATCTAAACATTGAGGTAGAATTACATTATAATAGCATAGTTAGGGAAATTCATACAGGGCAAGAACAGTATATACCTAAGAGGAGGATTAGGTCAAATAGAAATGATCCAAAATGGATGAATAGCAGCATTAAAAGGGAAATTGGATTAAAAAGGGGACTCTATAGGAGAATTAAAATTGGAGAAGTACAGGTAGTAGGGCACTGTAATGACCTAGCTAGGAAAGTTAAAAAGGATATTAGGACCGCAAAGAGGAATTATGAGTTTAGGATAGTTAGAGATGCCCAGAAGAATCCAAAGGGATTCTATCAGCTGTACAAGGCTAAAACAAAGGAAAGAATAGGACCTCTTAAAGGAATGGATGGCAGCTTGATAGAAAATGGTGAGGAAATTAGTAAGGAATTAAATAAATACTTCTTGTCCGTATTTTCTCAGGAAGAGTCGGGTAGGGAACTGGAGCCAGTACAGATCTTTAGGGGACGAGAGGTTGATAAATTAAGCGAAATAGTCATAAGTAGGGAAGTAGTTAGCAAGGAAATAGATAAACTTAAAAAGACTAAATTTCCAGGGTCGGACGACATTTTTCCGAGGATTCTTAGGGAATGTAGAGAAGAACTCGTTTAACCCATTGCGATAATTTTTAGAAAATCCCTAGACACAGGAGTATAACCTAGGCTATGGAGGCAGGCAAATGTAGTTCCTATATTCAAGAAAGGAGATAAGGCAGAAAGTAGTAACTACCGCCCAATTAGTTTAACATCGGTGGTAGGCAAGATGTTAGAAGCTATCATAGCAAGGGCAATTAGAAAACATTTTGATGAACACAAGCTAATTAGACATAGTCAACATGGTTTTAGCAAGGGGAAGTCCTGCCTGACAAATTTATTAACCTTCTATAGGAAAGTATTTGAAACCATAGATAAGGGGGACGAGTATGATATACAGGAAATCTTCGTTTTACGATAGCAATGCGTTCCTTGAAACCCTATCGTAAACCGAAATAGCGTATACCAAACCCATTTTTACATGTATTAGATAGGGATGGGTTTCAGCACATTGCCAAAGTCACTCCTTCAGGTTCAGATACATGCATAAAGACATACCTTAGTGTAAAAATAAACGAATTGAATGTAAATAATAAAGAAAATAAAGAAAAGAATAAAGAAAAGAATATAATTATTCAATCATCTGATCAGCTGATGCGGGCGACGTAGGAAGTGAGGCGGAGGTCGAGGGTGAGGCGGGTGATTCAAAACCTGAAGTTGATTGCTCTGTTGAAGTGGATGGTCCAGCTGATGTTGATTGGCTGACATGTTTGAAGAACGTCGAGATCGTTGACTGTTTGGCACAAGGTTTCACTGTGTTTGGCGCTGCATGCGCCACCACGCTGATTTGGCCACGCCCAACTCGCCACACCGATTTTGGCGTCTTTTTTTAATATCGTAACGGCGAATCAAGTATCGTAAATCAAAAAAAGGGTACTAATTGGCTAGTATCGTATCTGCGAATTTAACGTAAACTGAACTATCGTATAGCAAAGACTTCCTGTAGTTTATTTGGACTTCAGTAAAGCCTTTGACAGAGTACCCCATAAGAGACTGCTAAGTAAAGTCAAGGCTCATGGCATAGGTGGGAAGATACTAGAGTGGATTAGGGGATGGCTTACTAGTAGGGAACAGAGGGTACAGATTAATGGGAAGAAATCAGAATGGGGTAATGTCACTAGTGGGGTACCACAGGGATCAGTACTATGACCATTGTTATTCATAATCTATATAAATGACTTAGAGACAGGAATAAACAGTGATATCAGTAAATTTGCTGATGACACAAAGATAGGAAGACCGGTAAAGAATTTAGATGATGCTAGGATGCTGCAGGATGACTTAAATAGGCTGTACGAGTGGTCAGAGAAATGGCAGATGCAGTAAGAGAAAAAGGTACAAAAGAGTGGAAAGGAAAGAAGATTATAAACTAAAAAGGAATGAATGTGTAAGGGTAAGAAGAGAAGAGATATGAAAAAGATATAGTTAACAAATGCAAGGAAGAACCAAAGCTGTTTTATAGATTTATTAATGGAAAAGATAAAACATAAAGAAAATATAACTAGAGTGAAAGAAAATAATGAAGTATAAGAGGATCTGAAATTAATGAATGAAGTACTAAATATGAATTTTCAGAAAGTATTTACAATCAAATCTGACTTCAAAAAGCCACAAGGACAAGTGAAGAAAAATGAGGTGGGAAAGAAGGATGAGTAGATAAAATATAGAAGAAATGATGTAGGAATTGGATGAAAGAAAACCAATAGGACCAGATGGGGTATCAGGATACATCTTGGAGTGTAGAAATGGTTGAGCCAATTCAAGATATAATTGAGTGTTCTATTAAAACAGAAAAGTCCCTAAAGAATGGAGAAGAGCTGATATAAGGCCTATTTACAAGAATGGAAACAAAAAAGAACCACTTTATTATAGACCAGTGTCATTGACCAGCATTGTATGCAAGACATGCGAGAAGGTCATCAAGAAAAAATGGACTGAATACTTAGAAAGAGAAGGAATGATAACAGATATCAATCAATCAATCATTAGGGGCATACGCCAAGAGGCGCCTTGCCTTGCCAACCCTCCAGCGCCAACTCTGGCGATCACCCCGTGCAAGTCTCCATGCAAGGCCCCTTCCCATACCAATTGACTCCCAGCATGAACCCCAGCCATGAACTTTGTGGGCTTGTCCTCCTCCACTCTGGGTTATCTCTTTCAGAAATAACCCGAGAAGCAGGATGAGATTCTGGGTAATGTGCCACATGGCCATATAGTCGGAGTTGACGTTGCTATGCTATGCCTTGATTCAGTCTCACAGAGCAGTCGCTGATTTGACACAAAGTCATTCCAACGATACCCCATGATACTGCGAAGGCATTTATTACCAAAGACATCAATTTACCTCTTCAGATTGGTGTTCAGTGTCAATGTCTCACCAGTGATTTGAATCTTTGAATCTTTGTCCATCTGTATAATTATCGACTACGCCAGATACTCGTGCTGAGTGAGTCCATAACACCACGGGCCAAACCAATCTGACGTAAAACTTCTTGATGTGACCCACCATTGTTATGGACCACGCTACCAAGGTATTCGAAGCTGTCCAAGATATTGATGTCCTCGCCACACGCATGAATAGACTGTACTGTTCCATCTAGCAAGCCTCTAAACACCTGAACCTTAGCTTTGGGCCAGGAGACCTGAAGTCCCAAAGACTTTGCCTCCTCGTGCAGTGCTTCGAGAGCCATCACCAGTACCTCCAGCGACTCAGCAAAGATTGCTGCATTGTTGGCAAAAACAAGATCAGTGATCTTGGTGTTGCCGACAGATGCTCCACAGTGACTTTGGTTCATAACTCTGCCCAGTACCCAGTCCATACAAGTATTGAAATGTGATGGAGCAAGGACGCATCCCTACCTCACTCCCGTATGCACAGGAAAGAAGCTGAACACCCCCCTGCCACACTTCACAGCATTCTCAGTCCTGGAGTACAGGCCAGATAGTAGTCCAATAATTATAATCCCTGCAGGAATCCTGCTGAAGCACAGGAGACCCCAGAGTGCCTCGCGATGCACTGAAGCAAGCGCCTTGTTAAGATCGACATAGGCTGCAAGCATCCCTTGTCGAAACTCACGTCAGCGTTCCACTAGTATGCGAAGCTCTAGGATACGATTAGTTGTTGATTTACCAGGTGTAAACCCTGACTGTTCAGGTCTCTGATATATCAGAAAATGAGTGCGAACTCGCATCAGTAGCAGATGGGTGAGCACCTTGCCCTGTACACTGAGCAGCGTTATCCCACGGTAGTTGTTGCAATCCTGACGGTCCCCTTTACCTTTCCAGATAGGGACGACTAACCACTTTTTCCAGTCAGGAGGAATGTTACCTGAATACCATACAGCAGTCAAGACAGCATGCAACCCATGGATCATGGCCTCGCCTTCAGCTTTGAGCAATTCTGCATTGATGTTATAAATGCCAGCTGCCTTTCCACCCCTCAACCTTGCCAAAGCCTTTTTGACTTCATCAATAGAGGGTGCAGCTTCGTTAATGGGCAGATCAACATCTATCACCTGTAACCCAGTGGTTTGAAGCTGTCCACTTGGAGGGTTAACCTTGAACAACTGCTCAAAGTACTCAGCCCAACGAGCCATCTGCCCATCAGTGTCTGATACGAGGCAACCATCTGCTGTTTGGATAACACTCACCCAAGATGTAGACTTGGAGCGGAGCTTCTCCAGGGCTCGATAAGCAGGTTTAAGGTCATTAGCATTTAAATGACCCTCAACATCCTCTGCGAAACTCCTGACATACCTCTCTTTGTCTCTCCTCAGAAGAATTCTAGTCCTACGAGACAGAGCCCTGTACTGGTCCCGGCACCAAGCCAGCTTAGCAGCACAACTCTTCTCTTTGCTGTCCAGCATCTCCGCCGGCGCGAAACCATCCTGTGACCTCGAAAGCCCCCCAACACACTCTCTGGCAGCCTCAGGAGTCTCACGTTTGAAGTTATCCCACAGTTCTACCGGGTCCTTTAGGGCGTCGAGAACTTCAAACCGATTTGAGACTGTCACTGCATACTCATGAGTACATGATGAGTCCTTCAGTTTCTCAAGATGGAACATGTTGTGATCACATCTTGATATCTTTCTGGACTTGACATGAGGCTTGAGTGTTGCAACAACAAGCCTGTGGTCAGTTGCAAAGAACTCGGCACTCCGGTAAACCCTGCAGTTCTGGAAGATCCTCCAACGCGTACTAACAAGGATGTGATCGATCACCTTAGCTACCCTTCAGGTTCTGGTCTTTGATACCAAGAACCTGCAATTCTCAACCTTCTGAATTTTCTTCTGAATTTTGCAAAATTCAGAAGGAGAGAGCTGTTGGTGTGCCTGGTACCAGAGCCATGGGGACCAATACATAACTCGTAGCCAGCTCTCTTAGTGCCAGTGACAGCATTGAAGTCGCCCAAAACAATGAATGTGTCAAGTTTAGCGTAGAACATCTCTTTCTCGTCAGCCGCACACACCTCGGTAGGAGCATATACTGCAATAAGAGACATGAAGCCCCAGGTGTGCTTCAGCTTCGGTCGCATTATACGCTCATCAACCGGAATAACCTCAACATCGGACAGCTGCAGTCTGCTAGAGACACCTATAGCTACTCTCTTAAGACGGGCACCATTGCTCATGCCGGACCAGTAGTACATAAGAAGAACATAAGAAATGAGGAGACTTCAAAAGGCCAGTTAATGACCTACATAAGACAGCTCCTTGTCCCCCACCCTTGGAATAATCCAATATTTAGCCATCCCACCTGTCATCCCTATCCATACTCTCATCTAACCGTCTTTTAAATCTACCTATTGACTCACCACTTACTACTTGTCTACCCAGCCTATTTCAATCATTCACCACTCTGTTAGTGAACCAATATCTACCTAGGTCTGTCCTGAATCTAAGTTTTTCTAGCTTGTACCCATTTCCATGTGTCCTATCCTGACTACTAAATTCTAAAACCTGATCAATGTTTCCCTTATTAATTCCTTTTACCCATTTGAATACCTCAATCATATCCCCTCTTACCCTCCTTCTATCTAGAGAGTGGAGATTAAGACGTTTTAACCTATCTTTGTAGGGTAAATTTCTCAGCCCCTGAATCATCTTGGTCATTCTTCTCTGGACTGCCTCCAAGGAGCCTATATCCTTCCTATAATAAGGGGACCAAAATTGAGCTGCATAATCTAGGTGGGTCTAACTAGCGCTAAATACAACCTCAGAATGACCTCAAAACTCCTATTTGTCACACACCTACTAATAAATCCCAGTATCTTTTTGGCCCTATTTCTAGCTATAATACACTGTTCCCTGGGGCGCAAGTCACTGTTTACTTGAACTCCCAAGTCCCTCACACTATATGACCTTCCTAAGGTAGTGTCATTTAATGTGTAGTCTACAGGCCTACTACCTTTACCTACGCTTATAATGGTACACTTGTTAACATTAAACTGCATCTGCCATTTCTCTGACCACTCGTACAGCCTATTTAAGTCATCCTGCAGCATTCTAGCATCATCTAAATTCTTTACCGGCCTTCCTATCTTTGTGTCATCGGCAAATTTATTGATATCACTGTTTATTCCTGTCTCTAAGTCATTTATATAGATTAAGTAACAACGGTCCTAGTACTGATCCCTGTGGTACCCCACTAGTGATATTACCCCATTCTGATTTCTTCCCATTAATTTGTACCCTCTGTTCCCTACTAGTAAGCCATCCCCTAATCCACTCTAGTACTTTCCCACCTATGCCATGAGCCTTGACTTTACTTAACAGTCTCCTACTCTGTCAAAGGCTTTACTGAAGTCCAAATAAACTATATCATACTCGTCCCCCTTATCTATGGTTTCAAATACTTACCTATAGAAAGATAATAAATTTGTCAGGCAGGACATCCCCTTGCTAAAACCATGTTGAATATGTATAATTCGCTTGTGTTCATCAAAATGTTTTCTAATTGCCCTTGATATGATAGCTTCTAAGATCTTGCCTATCACTGATGTTAAACTATTTGGGCAGTAGTTACTATTTTCTGCCTTATCTCCTTTCTTGAATATAGGAACTACATTTGCCTGCCTCCATAGCCTAGGTACTACTCCTGTGTCTAGGGATTTTCTAAAAATAATTGCAATGGGTTCAACGAGTTCTTCTCTACATTCCCTAAGAATCCTTGGAAAAATGTCATCCAGCCCTGGAGATTTAGTCTTTTTAAGTCTATCTATTTCCCTACTAACTACTTCCCTACTTATGACTATTTCGCTTAATTTATCAACCTCTTGTCCCCTAAAGATCTGTACTGGCTCCAGTTCCCTACCTGACTCTTCCTGAGAAAATACGGACGAGTATTTATTTAATTCCTTACTAATTTCCTCACCATTTTCTATCAAGCTGCCATCCATTCCTTTATTCCTTTGTTTTAGCCTTGTACAGCTGATAGAATCCCTTTGGATCCTTCTGGGCATCTCTAGCGATCCTAACCTCATAACTCCTCCTTACGGTCCTAATATCCTTTTTAACTTTCCTAGCTAGGTCATTATACTGCCCTACTACCTGTACTTCTTCCTTTTTAATTCTCCTATAGAGTCCCCTTTTTAATCCAATTTCCCTTTTAATGCTGCTATTCATCCATTTTGGATCATTTCTATTTGACCTAATCCTCCTCTTAGGTATATACTGTATGAATTTCCCTAACTATGCTATTATAATGCAATTCTACCTCAATGTTTTGATCCTCCTCTCTACCTATTCCCATTCTCTCCCAATCTATACTCTGGAGGTGGTGTCTGAGTCCCTAGTAATTAGCTTTTCTAAAATCTGGTACTAAAGCAGTGTTTTGTTCTACCTCCCTCTTTGCATTAATCATGAATCTAATTTCATGGTGGTCACTAACATTAAATCTCGCTCCTATCTCAACCTGACTAACCAAAGTTTCATTATTCGTGAAGACCAGATCTAAAATATTTCGCTGTCTCGATGGTTTCCTTACAAGTTGTATGAAAAAACCATCCTGGATGACATTTAAGAATTCCTCCGAGCTCCCATCTCCTGTCATATTTTCCCAGTCTATTCTCCTGTAATTAAAGTCCCCCATAATGCACACATTATTTTACTTAGATGCCCTTGCAAGCTCTTGCATCAGGGGTACACTAGCTGCTTCGTCTAAATCCGGAGCCCTATATATAATCCCCACAACAAACTTTTTCCCTCCTATAATAATGTCAATCCATAATGATTCCGTATTCCTATCTGTTTTCATTGTGGTATTGACATAGCTATTTAATGTGTTTCTAACATACAGTGCTACACCTCCCCCTCTCATCCCTTCTCTATCCCTGTGAAAAAAAAGTGTACCCATCTATTCCTACTTCAGGTAAGAAATGTTTGCCTGCAATATCTACCCAAGTTTCTGTAATACCTATAATATCTAACTCTTATACACATGCGATACCTCTAAGTGTGTGTATCTTATTTATTACACTTTTACTGTTTGTATAAAAGAAACTAAGTTCATGTACCTCCCTCTCTTTACTCCGTCCTTTGTCACTATTAACCTTACCTATATTAATATTTAGTTTCCTTGACTGGACTGCCTAACTGCCCTCTCAAGACATTCACTAAGCTCCTGCACCCCCTTCCTACTGAAGTGTACACCATCCCTGGCATACAGCTCCTGTCTCCCATAGAACCTACTCCACTCATCCATAAAACCTACCCCATCCTCCCCACACATCCTCATCAACCTCTCGTTGAGGCCAAGGGCATGTGAGAGCCACCAGCCTCTAACCCTCTTTCTAGGGAGCAACCCTGACACTATACACCTCTTACCACTCTCCTTTATCTTCCT
>JAPQNM010000049.1:13841055-13863131 GCA_029783475.1 Metacarcinus magister
GTAGATAGTTGTAGAAATTGAGTTTTTGAGGCATTGAATAGAACCAGGTTTGCTCTGCCCCAATCAGAAACTAGTAAAAGATCAGAAGTTAGGCGTCCTATAGCATCTCGTCTTGAATCATTTAATTATTTTTTGTTGGGCGTCTGTTGTACGACGTTGAAAAATGCAAGGTGGTGTCATCAGCATAGGAGTGGATAAGGCATTGATGAATAATAGAAAGAGAGTGGGCAATAGGACAGAACCCTGAGGAACACCACTGTTGATAGTTTTAGGGGAAGAACAGTGACCGTCCACTACAGCAGCAATAGAACGGTCAGAAAGAAAACTGGTGATGAAGGTACAGAGAGAAGGATAGAATCTGTAGGAGTGTAGTTTAGAAATTAGATTTATGTCAGACTCTATCGAAGGCTTTTGATATGTCAAGGCCGACAGCAAAGGTTTCACCAAAGTCCCAAAAAGAGGATGACCAAGATACAGTTACGAAAGCAAGAAAATCACCAGTAGACCAGCCTTTCCGGAAGCCATACTGGCAATTAGAGAAAAGGTTGTGAGCTGATAGATATCTCATTATCTACTTGTTAAGGATAGACTCAAAGGCTTTAGAAAGGCAGGAAATCAAAGCTATAGGGTGGTAGTTTGAAGGATTGGAGCAGTCACCCTTTTTAGAGACAGGTTGAATGTGAGCAAACTTCCAGCAAGAAGGATAGGTAGAAGTAGAAAGACACAGACAAAAGAGTTTGACCAGGCAGGGAGTGAGCTCGGAAGCACAGTTTTTGAGAACAACAGGAGGGACTCCATCCGGACCGTAAGCCTTTCGAGAATCAAAACCAGAGTGGGCATGGAAAACGTCATAATGAAGAATTTCAATTTAGCGATGAAGTAGTCAGAGGGTGGAGGAGTAGGAGGAATATGTCTAGTATCATCCAAAGTAGAGTTGGTAGCAAAGGTTTGAGTGAAAAGTTCAGCTTTAGAGAAAGAAAAGACAGCTGTGGAGCCATCTGGTTGAAGTAAAGGAGAGAAAGATAAAGAAGTAAAATTGTTGGAGATATTATTAGCTAGATGCCAGAAATCACGAAAAGAGTTAGAATTGGAAAGATTTGGACATTCTCTATTGATAAAAAGTTTTTAGTAATTTAGAGAATTGATTTGGCATGATTATGGTCAGATATATAATGGCAGAAGGATTGCTACAGTACCGTTTGTGAGCTGTCTCTCTATCTTTGACAGCAAGAGAACAAGCAGAGTTAAACCAGTGCTTTTTAGCTTTAGTATTAGAAAAAGTATGAGGAATGTATGACTCCATGTCAGAGATAATTACCTCTGTTATGCGCTCGGCACAAAGAGAAGGATCTCTGACATGGAAGCAATAATCATCCCAAGGAAAATCAGAATAGTACTGCCTTAGTTCCTCCGAGCGATATAACAGGTAATGGAAATAAGATTGTGATTGGAGGAGCCCAACAGAGAGGAAAGTTTAACAGAGTAAGCTGAAGGGTTGGAAGTTAGGAAAAGATCAAGAATGTTGGGTATGTTTCCAAGGCGGTCAGGGATTCAGGTAGGGAACTACACCAGCTGCTCTAGTTTGTGGAGGATAGCAAAGTTGAAGGTTTGTTCACCAGGTTGGTCAGTGAAAGAGGATGAAAGTCAAAGCTAGTGGTGAGCATTGAACTCTGCTAAAATGGAGATCTCAGCATTAGGAAAGTGAGATAGGATGTACTCCATTTGGAAAGTCAAATAGTTAAAGAATTTTACATAGTCAGAGGAATTAGGTAAGAGATATACAGCACAGATGTATTTAGTTAGAGAGTAACCATTGAAGTCTTAGCCAGATGGTAGAAAATTCTAAAGATTTAAGATTGTGGGCACGAGAGCAAGTAATGTCGTTATGCACATATACACAACAGCCAGCTTTAGATTGAAAATGAGGATAGAGAAAGTAGAAGTGAACAGTAGAAATAATAAGGTCCCTGCACAAGAAAAAACACGTTTAAATGAGAAAGATTACAGAGAATTGCAACTAAGATGGTATTTGATTTAGAAGACGTAAATGTGAGGAAGAATTAAAAGAAATGAAACTTATAACTAAAAGAAAGAAGAAAAAGAGGAGGCTTCACTGCAATATATGAATTAGTGAATAATCTGGAGGAGACAGATAAAAAAATCTAATAATGAAAAGAAAAGAAGAGGCCAGATATTTGAGTAAACAAAAAAAATTGTAAATAGGAATTTGCTTGAATCTTACAAAAAGTACAGCTTTACCCAGAGAAATATAGATACTTGGAATGGATTGAAAGAAGAGGTGATAATGGCAGAGAATTTACAACAACTGATAGAAAAACTGGTCAAATATATATAGGATTGGAGACGGAACCTCATGAGTGTAGCTCAGGCCATGTATATTACAACTAGATAAATATACGTTAAACAGAAAACATATCCACTCAACTCATAAATTTTGCATATGCTTTGATTTTTCTTAATTTCAATTAACATTTAGAGATAATTTTTTCAGAGACATGCCAGCTTATAGAAGCTGAAACTAAAGAGGATCACATGCAAAATGATGCAGTAGTAGTTAATCTTTATCAGTTATTGTATTTGTTTTATTATGTAGTCAGCCTCTAATGGTCAATTTTTCAATATTATTTACTGCACAACCTTTGGCCTTAGAGACATTTATTTTCTTGTTCAATAGTAGTAGTAGAGATTTTACAAAGAGATTTGGTACACTTTGACTCTATTGAGGAAAGCAATAACTCAAATTTGACGTTCACATCACTTCCCTCACTCTATAAATGAGCATCTTAGTTATACATGGGCGATGATTCATCATGTTGCATAATGTGTTATGGAGAAGAAGTCCCTTCATCTCATGAAAGTGTAGTAATATTTGTATCTGTTTTGTGTATGGTAATGTGTGACTGTGTATAAATATATGTGGAATATTTTTTTGTTTTTTAATGTAACCCCAGATACAAAAACAACTTTTTATAGTATTGTTATAGCACAATTTACATTTGCAGGATCTACCTGAATACAGTCGGATTGTGAAAGTGTTCAGCTTTTTCACCTCATCCTCAAACGCTACTTTGTTCAAGATATGGCACAAAATGGTAAAGCTGCGCTTCTCTCCCAGTAGTTTGTTTCCACCCTTCACAGGTAAGAGGTTTCTATTTTCTTCCTAAAATTATAACCTATTGTATAGCTGTATAGCTGTAAAGAACAATATTGTGAAAGGAAAAAGTTCATAGAATATACATAATTGCCACATTGGTTCACATGAAAATAAAAGGTAAACACAATCACACAAATGCTTCTTCCTACAGCCACAGGATACATGATTGGAGAGCAGCACTTCATCACCTTTGACCAGCGGCACCTTGAATATAAAGGGCGATGTCAACATCTTCTTGCAGCAGACATGGTGGGAGGCAGGTGGGCAGTGTCAGTTAACTACCACCATCACTCCTTCCGCACCATCATCATTTATGTGCATGATGTATACATTGAGATTGCAAAGGACTTTAGGGTAAGTCACTGTAATTACAATATTACGTTGATATTAAGGTCAGAAGTGACTTAGCATACTGTTAGAGATAGTGTGTGATTCTGTTTATGTACAACAGCAAAAGTGATGATTATAGTTTTATGAAATTTTCTCTTTATATATGCTCATTGTACAAATACTCAGTTATTCATATATAGTATTTTGTCCATCTTTATATACCTCCGATACTTTGTACTCCTCCAGGGACCTCCCTCAAGGTGGTAGCAATGATAAAAGAATCTCCATCTTTCCCTATTCTGGCATTCCCTCACAGCCTGTCATTTCTATCCCACAGGTACTCATTTAATCTGTCCCTCCAGTATACATGTGGCCACTTTCTTGCATTCTGGCCTCCAACTTCACTCATGTACAGTCTCTTAAGAAACGCATTTTAATCACATTTCCAAACCACGTCAGTAAATCACACTTTCCCCATTTAACCATTCCACAATCCTACAATCCACAATTCCCTTTGCTATTTCACTCATGACAAAGTTCTCATGCATAATCTTATTGCTCTCTTCATCCCATCTTGACACACCATACACTCCCTTTACCTAGCTCATATGTATTCTTGACAGCTGTGCTGCATTCTATGTCCATGTTTCTGATGAACATTTCAGTGTAGAGAAGATAATATGAATTTTGATGGCCTCTTAGCTTTCATATTTATATTCCTCCTATTAATAACCATCCTCATCGTCCCCGTGACCTGTCTTCTTATCACTGTTCTCTCCATCTCCCCTTCCATACCGCCATGCTTACACAAATTACTTTAACTCTCTCACTTCCTTAATTTCAACTCCCCATAACACGATCCTGATCTCTTTAGTCCTTTTATAAATGATCACCTTGCTCTTGTTGACATTTACTTTCAACTTCTTCCTATTCGACACTAAATCAAAAGCATCTACAACATTCTCTGTAACATCTCTCGAAAACAGTACTATGTCATCTACAAACAAACACCACCAGGGAATGCTGCATACCACCCAACATCAGCTTGGCATCCATATCTCTCCCTCTGACTTTCATCCCTCATATGTATCCATCCATGTAAATGTTGAACAACCACGGAGATATCACACACCGCTGTCTCACTCCAACACCAATTTTGAAAATGTTTCTTAATTCTCTGTCCACTCTTATACATGCACTGGCATTCTCAAAGAGTGCCTTAATTCCTTCAAGCAATGTTTGTCTGATCTTAATATAGTGAGCACGTGACCACTGCTGCTGTCCTGTGACCTGATGTCCACCTTATCTGTTTACTTTTGTACCTACTATAACCCCTAGGATTATAGTCTATATTTTTAACTTTTATCTTCGATTGTATCATTAGCATTACACCAACTTTCTTTCTTTTTTTTCTCTTTTTTTTTTTTTTTATTTAAAAAAAATATTTTTTTTTTTTTATCTATCAATCCTCTATCCTTCCTCCATATACAGGTTGACTATCAATAATCCGGCAACCAATATTCCAGTTCCTTCAGTATTCCGGCATTAATTTCAGAGTGCAGTTTCAATATTTTTGTTATCGGCAGCCCTAAGGTCCCGTGGTTGCAGGATTATGGATAGTCAACCTGTATTACAATTATCATTCACAATATAAATCTGAATTTCGTCACGATTTTGTTTCTGCTAGGCATACAGTGTGTATTTACCTAGTTGCATTTACCTGGTTGTAATATACAGGAAAAGAGCTATGCTCATACTTTCCCATCTCCAAATCTACTATTATCCAGTTTGCTTTTGAAATCATGAATATTTCTTACATTAATTTTCTATATCATTAACCGTTGGTGCCAGTAGGCTTATGGAGGCACAGATGGACTTGCCTCGCCTGTTATTTGACGTAGGTTATCAGATTTTTATAGTGACGCCTCAAATGTTTATGTTCTCTCTTGAATATGTTGAGAACGTGCGAGACTAATCGCTGCTACAGCCTCAGATGCATATAACGTTGTAAGTCCTGTCTGAGGACAGTATGGCAGCAATTTGGGTAGTCTTTGGCCACTCGGCGGTGATATCAAAGAATGAAAAGTGGTCAGCGAATATCGGGGATTCGAACCTGGGACTCTAGGCTTGCTCACCCGAGCGCTAGACCACTGTACCACCGCCTCCCCAATTACTTCTGCATCAATTTTATTCCAGTCTTCTATGCTTCCATATAGTAAGCTGTATTTTTTATGTCTTGCAGGTAGTCCTTTTTAGTTTCTTCTCGTGTCCTCATGTAGTTCTGTTGTCCAACACAAACAGATCATCTCCATAAATTTTTTCCAGACCTTTTGATGCTCTATACATTGCTATAAAGTCTCCCCTTTTTCTTCTTTTCTCAAGAGTTGGTAATTTCAGCCTCGAAAGTCTTTCTTTATAAGATAAATTTCTCAGGCTCGGAGCCGATTTTATAGCTGCTTTTTGTAATTTCTCAAGCTTCTTTATATCCTTCTATTTATGTGGTGACCAAATCACTGTCGCATATTCTAACTTTGGTTGAATCAATGATGTTATCAATATGTTAATCATCTCTTCATCCATATATTTGAAAGCAATTCTTATATTTCTCAGCATCTTATATGTACTATCTCCTGGTATTATATTAATATGTTTCTGTGGTGACAAATTATTTGTGAACCATACACCCAAATGTTTTTTAACATTTGTTTTTTTTTATCCATTCATATCCCATCGAATACTTTCCTCTTTGTCTAATGCTACTACAGCCTATTTCCAGTAATTTACACTTTTTAGCATTTGGCATTTCCCAAAGTTTACTCCATATGTGAATCTTATCCAGATCCTTTTGTAAATACGCACAGTCCTCTCTACCTTAAATTTTTCTTAGTAATTTGGCATCAGCTGCAAATAGACTCATATAACTATTCACTCCCTCTGTCTTATAAATTACATAGACCAAGAACACCACTGTGGCCAATACTGATCTTTGAGGAACTCCACTTTTCACACTGCACCATTCTGACTTCTGATCTTTTATTACTGTTCTCATTTTTCTGTTGCTTAAACAGTGTTCCATCCATTTCAGCAAACCACTTTCAATCATCTTACATTTTCTAGTTTCCAGAGCAGTCTCTTTTGAGGTAACTTGTCAAAAGCTTTCTTGAGGTCCAGGTAGATGCAATCAACCCACCTCTCTCTTTCCTGTGTCACATCAATCCCTCTTGAGTAATAGCTTAGTAAGTTCATTATACAAGACTTTCCTCCTCTAAATCCAAACTGATCGCCTGAGAATGTATATGTCTCTTCCAAATACTTCAACCATTTGTCCTTCACTTCTTTCCTAAATTTTGCCACAATGCTTGTTAGTGAAACTGGTCTGTAATTTAATGGTTCTTCTTTATCTCCTCTTTTGTGAATTGGCACAATATTTGCTCTTTTTCCAATCTAGCGGTACTCTGTTCTGCTTTAGTGAACTCTCAATTATACTATGTAACTTTCCAGCTAGCTGGTTACTGCATTCTTTCGTTATCCAATTTAACAATTCCATCTGGACCCGGCGCTTTTCTTACATCTCTGACTTTCCATCAGTTGTTTTACTTCTTTGATGTCTACTTTTATGTTTTCCATTAAATATTCCGTTGCTATAATATTATTCATTCTAAATTCACTTTCTCTTTTAAATACAGTCTGAAAGCTCTTATTCATCACCTCAACTTGTTGTAATGCATCTTCGTACACTGTGCCTTCTACCTTCAGCTTATCTACTCCCTCCCTGCTTTTAATTTTTCCATTTATATATATATATATATATATATATATATATATATATATATATATATATATATATATATATATATATATATATATATATATATATATATATGTATATATATATATATAAAAGTTTTGGTTAATTTTTACATTTTTCTATTATATTTCTCTCAAAGTTACTTTTTTCTTCTTTTCAGATTCTTTCATATTCATTTTTAGTGTTTTTGTATTCCTCCTATAAGTTTTTTCCTCTTTTTTTCCTCCACTTGTTCCATGTTTTTTTCTCTGTCCAATCTTGCTAATTCACATCTTCTATTAAACCATTCATTCTTTTCTTTTCTTTAATAACCTTTTTTGGTACATATCTATCTATGCCTTCCGTGTATGTTCAGATGAACTCATTCCATTTCTTCTGAGTGCTCCTTGTTGCATGGAAACTACTCCAGTCTGTCTGTGCAGAACATTTTCTTAATCCTACAGAGTCTACTTTACCATAATTGTATCTTTCCATTTTTGGTTTCTTTTACTTCGAACTCAATAAGTACAGACTGTACATGGTCACTCTCCTAGTGGGCACTGGTAATTTACTTTTCTAATTACTTCCAGTTCCTTTGTCAATAGTAGATCTAGTCTTGATGGTTCCTCATTACCAAATCCAACAATATACCATCCTATGATTCTTCTCCTCCTCCAGTATTCCACTCTTTCTATCAAACTTCTTTGCAGTTGAAATTTCCCATCAAAATTATATTGTCACTGTTTTCTATCCATGTTTCTTTTACCATGTTTCCATACTCTTCTCTCTCCTAGGTATTAGTCTTGGGTGGAATGTATACGACTACCAAGTTTCTTTTTCTTCCATCGTTCATTACCAACTCTACTTTTAACACCTCTGCCATACCATCTTCTTTTTCCACCTTCCCCATTATCACATCCTTCCTTGTTAACACCATTACTCTGCTTCCCTTTTTTTCATTTCTGTTTTGCACAGATGTGCAAAACAGAAATGTGGCACAAAAATGTGGCACAGCCACATTTATCCACACTTCTCTCAGCACATCATTCATGCAAGCCCTCATACGTGCAGCACTTCCTAGTCATCCCACCCACTGGTTTAACTGGCTGATCTTTTAATTTTTCATTCTTTCACATCCACATCCACATTAACATCCCTAGAATCTTGTGTTTACGCGTCTGCTCTTATTCACTCTCCTAACCTCCACACATAATCTCTTTCATCCTCCAACCTATTTACTATAATTACTTTACTTGTCTCACTGCTGAATGTAACTCTGAAATCCCTTCCATTTCAACTCACAACATCTAGTAAACTTTGAAGCTCTTTGGTCATCTCACTCATTAGTACCACATCATCAGCATACAACACCAAGCAAATCTTGTCACCATCAACTTTCACTCCTGCATTCATTATTCTCAGCTTTGCTGTCATTTCCTCTGTGTATAAGCTAAACAAGGTTGGGAACTGAACAATGTTTTGATGTAGTACATGTAAAACAACCTTACATTATTTCATTATGGATTGTATCATGAATTACAAAAATTCATTCATGAATCTCAAAAAATTTATGTTGAACAAATAAATGAAAAATGCATTAATGGAAATTTTTTTCCATTCATATAGCTTTGGAAGTAAAAAGTACTTCGTGTACAAAAGTGTATACCAAAAATACAGTATACATGAAAAAATTACATAGTTAGAATCTGGAATTTTATGTAGTGAAACCATATGCTGGCTGAAATAATGTGAAAATATTTTGCTTCATAAAATCATTTACAAGTTGCAGTTTGATGTCTTCAAAATTATATGCAGTACATATGAATATCTACATTTTGATGTGGATTAAAATGGTAGCTTCACTTCTCTAATAAAATGTTTAATAATTAAGTATGTATAGTGAGCATATATAGGAATGATGGTGTGGTGGGACTCTTACTTTCACCAATACATATGCTGTATTATGTATTATGAGTGAGTTTATCTTTACCTTCTCTACTATTGTTGCAGGTCTCAGTTAATGGAAGGGCCACAGAGTTGCCTGTGAGTGTTTCTTCAGTCTCTGTGCACCGTAGCCTACATGCACTCCATGTGGACAGCCACCTCTATGGGTTTAAAGTGAACTGGAATCTTGCCCAGGACGTTACAAGCATAACTGTTCAAGGTAATTGCGTTTTTAGTGCATCATATGCACCATCCATTGCGTTTTGCTCTTTGGTTTATTGTGCTGTGTTACAGCATTCAAGTTCTTTTGTATACAATTAAGTCAATCAATCAAGTCATTAGTTAGTCATCAGGTGGATGGTACAAATTTTGAAATGTTCCACTTTATTCCATGTGATATATTTGTATACCTGTGAGTATTTCTTACCAACATATCCTGTCAGAACACCAATCATGAATAAGGTAAGATAAAGTGGTGGCATGCACTATAGATCTATGATACTGTAGGCGCTCATCTCCCGTCGCATCTGCCTTTGAGCCTGTGGTAGAAATTAATCCATTGCCCGGGGACACAGGGCCACTGTGACATCCGAGTTTCCACAGCTTACCTTCCCAAGGTTTCCCCAAGTACCCATTTATCGACCAACCCGTTTGGAAGGATGAAAAGCTGGGTGAGCTGTGTGCCAACTCCCCCCATCCGGGATCGAACTCGGGCCAGCAGATTCGTAGTCACACATGCTAACCACTGCACCACTGAAACAGATCATGAGTGGTGACAGAAAAAACATTTCTCATACAGAACCTTTCGTCACTTTTAGACTATATTCTTTCAAATCATCATCTATTATCAATCCACTCTATTTACATAGCTGACAGTCTTCATCTTACATCTACCCATACCTTCATTGTTTTCCAACTTCTGTATCATCATTTTTATCTATTTTGCTACTTAATAATGTTCTTTGATCCACTTGTACCAGCAATGACATATAACGTGAATCACTTTTTTGGATGAATATTTTTTGAGCAGTATCATAACCAATGAGGTTTAACCGAGGTGTGAAGTTGCAAGATTGCCACTAACATAGCACTTCTAGGGTATTGGGAAAAAAGGCAACTGGTAAAGCATTGCATTTGCTTTGCCAACTGCCATTAGCCCCAAGGTAGGGAGGGCAAAAATGGTTATGAGCAGAGAGGGGCCTCCACCTATCCCTGGGAGGGAGAGTGCATGTTTGAGAATGGGTTCAATTAATGTAAATGGCCTGAGCGTAGTAAAAAGAAGGGAATTAGTGGAAAATTTTGAGAGAGGATGGTTGGAAGTAATGAGGTACAAGAAACCCATAAAAACCTATATAAAAGGTTGAAGAGTGATAGATTGTATGATGGGAAGTGAGAGTAAAGTATGGGAGAGGATGGAAAGGGAAGTGATGTGGTGTGGAGTGGATAAGAAAAACAAGGGAAGGGGAATGGAAGGATGTGCACTCATAATGTTTCTAAGGATATGGCAAGGCATATAAGAACATGAATGGAAGGGGTCTAGGATAGTAAGAGCGTTGGGAAGGTAGGAATAGCACAATGTCTATACATCTGTAAATGCAAAAAGTGGAAATGGGAAAGAAATGAGAAAGTTTTGGAACTATGTAAATAAGTATATGATGGAAATTGGAAGAGCGAGTAGAATAGTGTTAATTGGATTTATAAATGGAAGGGTTGGAAATAAAGAGATAGCAGGTGCAGGTGTGGATGGAATGAATGAAAATGTTGAGTACACTCTCGGACAAGTGTCGAGTAACCTATCTAAGCCAAATTTGCTCCCTTGCTAGACACTTCTCTTGTTTAGCGACTGTGGCCCACCAGTCCAGATTTAATTTGTAAATTGTTCTCTGATTGGCTCACCTCACAGTCCTCCTTCCACATACACTCAAACCTAGGATTTGAAACGGCTCCCTTTACGAACAATTTGGTTCACGAACATAATTTGGAATTCATAACTGTCATGGTTGCTGTATGATAACTCGTTTGCTGCTGCCAGCTGTTGCTTGGCAACAGCTGGCAGCACGGCGTCACTCTGTACGTCAGCCCTCGCTCAGAAAACACGTGCTCCAAACATTTTTTTTTTTTTTTTTTTTTTTTTTTGTAATATTTCTTGTGTTAGGCTTTATTTCTTCAATTTTTAAAATTCCATAAGCAGCCATTAGACCGAAAAAAAGTAGTAAAAGTATAAAGGTAAAAAGGAAAATAGTGAGAACAACAATAGAGGTGAAAAAAAAGATCATGTCGATATTATTGTGTTGCTAGGCAAAAACGGGCTTGGAATGTAACAATGAAAACATGGAGGAATTATTAGAGGCGCAAAGTTTCGTGGAATGTAGCATAAACATTTTCAATGACATTGCAATGTCTTATTTTAGATTAATTTCAAAACCTAGACAAAGACAAATCTTATTGGACAAACTCTTAGGGAGATAGAGGCCCAGGGAGTCTCAAGCAGAGTCGAGTGGTGCTAAGAGACAAAAAAGAGAAAGAGAAGAAACCCCGAATAAATAATAAAAAAACAGATACAAAATTAAGTAAAACTTTAAACATAAACTCGCTCAAACAAAGCTAAACACATGAAAATATACTTACATGCAGTAAAAGAACAAAACAACTAGTTTCAGGATCCTAAAGAAGAGGGTAGATCAATGTTATCATTGTTGTTATGGTAACCATCATCTTCGGGCCAGGAACAGGATTCTCAAGTTCAGCAGCACTACAAGAGACGTCCTTTTTAAAGACTTCCTCCAGTGTCATATGTTTCATTAATAGAGCTTTCTGTCTAAGCAGTCTTTCTTTGATTGAATAAACTACCATAGTCTCATGGGCACTAATAAATGTATGTTGTTCCATGCTAATCACACAGTTTTACCATATCATCTATGAGCATTTTTTCACCTGTGTTCATAATGTCATCATCCTCAGTACTACTATCCTCATGCTTATTGTTATCTAACACCATTTCACAAATTTCTCCATCACTCAAAGAATGCACAACAGGTGCGTCATTGTCAACATTCAACAATAAAATTTTTGTTTTCTTCCAGTCCAGCTTTCCTACAATGATCTTGTGCAGCTGGTATGAAATGATTATTGAACCAATCGGTGAACCTTTCTCTGGTTACCCCTGCTTTCTTGTTTGCATAATAATGCACAGGTAGATTTGTTTCACCGTTAAAACATCTTAGAAGTAGGCTTTTTCCAAGCACTGCCAACTTTAACATGTGTGTGACTGTAGCATTTGCACACCCAAGAACAGTCATTCTGTCCTTAGCATCCTTGAAATCTGATGGTGCTTTTTCATTAGCAGGTGTTAATGTTTTTCTAGGGATGTAACACCAGTAGAGAGCTGTTTCATAAGCATTGTATATTTTCTCCGAACTAAGGTTTTCATCAGATATTATGATATCATCTTGGCACATTCATCAATGTAATGTTCAGCTGCATCATAATCAGCAGAGACACAACTGTGTGACCTGGGTTGACTGTGGGTTGTTTCAGTTCAAGTTTGGCGTCAAACGCAAGTTTTGGTGTGCAGACGACATCCAGGAAAAAAAGGTCCGGTTTTCGGAGCTTTTTGGTTTTCAGAATTTGGATAAAAGATTGTAAACCTGTACTAAAAACATTATCTGGACCAAAAGTGATCCTTGTGGTACTCCACTTTTTACTTTTCTCCATTGTGATTTTTCATCCTTTACTATTGTTATAATTTCCCTTCCTTTCAGGTAGTCTACCATCCAATCTTTAAAGTTCCTTTCAATCATCTAATGTATTTCAACTTCTATAGTAATCTCTTATGCAGAACCTTATCGAATGGCTTTCTTAGATCTAGATATATGCAATCCGCCATCCATGTCTTGTGTTATATCTATCACTCTTGATTAAAAACTTCATAAGTTTGTGATTTTCCTGTTCTGAATCAAAATTGTCTATCTGTTAATATTCCTTCTCTTTCCAAATAATTAGTCCATTGTTTACACTATATCCCTCTTTCTGATTTCTGATTTGCCTCCATACATTGTTTTATCCCTCCCCAACTGGAACGTCCTCAGAATAACTTAGCTTCGTGTTTACTAAACCAAATATGTCTATTTTCTTGGCTCTTAGTTAATCATTCACAATTATATTCATGTACCATACCTGTCATCTATTTTCTTTTTCCTTTGAACTGTCTTCCCCTATTTTTTCTCTTATAGATGGTCTATACTACTTTTTCACTTTTGATCCAAAAGTTTCCAATAGAATTTGTTTCTCCGCTTCCATTTTCATCTCGTTTTTTTCCTTGATTTCACATACAGTACATTAAATCTAGCTCCTACTTCCTCAATCAATCATACCTTTTCTTATCAAAATTTTCATATATGTCTTTGCCAGTTTCCGAGTCATAGACAGTATATCTTGTGCCTTTGCTTGAGACCTGAACTTAACTTTTACGGGGCAGGCCCCTCTTTCTTGACATATCTCTAACCTATGTATTCTTTCTACTTCTTCAATCTCTGAATTTTCTTCTTTTACCATATTGAATAATTCCCTTACCACATTCTTTTCTACCTCCTCTCTTATATGTTTTTCTTTGGCAATACTTTTTCTTTAAATCCAAAAATGATCACATTTCTTTTTGTCCACAGTATATCTTACTATATCTTCGTTTGATTTGATTACCTTAACTACTTCTTTGTCCAGATTTTTCTTTTCATATTGTTGGTCGGCTTGTTTGATCGTTTTTCTATTCAATCGTCCATGTTTTTTTCTCATCTTTCGTTTATTTGTGTGCCTTTCCCCACATCTTGTGTCGTGCATTTATTTCTTTGTGTTTTTTCCCTTCCTTTTCATTGTCGTCCTGTTTACCATTTAATTCATCAATTCTATTTTTCAATATAGAGTTCTCTTATACGTGCATTTTTCTTTTCATCATCTATATATTTTTTAATAATTCATGAACATTCTCTTTTATCATTATTGCTCTCCTTTGGTTAATTTTTGTATCTAAACTATTTTCATTTGACTTGCTGAAACCCTCAAATTTAGTTGGTGTTGTTGGTTGGTCTACTATCTCTGTTTATTTTTATTGTTTTTTTATGTAATCCACTTTTTTTAGGCTTTTCATTGAAGATATAAAAACAATATCTTTGGTTAAGTGATCTAAGTTTGAGTACAGTAGGAAAAAACTATTGGTTCTGCTCTTAAGGAATAAGACTTTGTTATCCATCAGGCATAATCCTATTAGATCAGTTTTTTTTTTTTTTTTTTTTTTTTTTTTTCTTCTATATCATTAACCGTTGGCGCCAGTAGGCTTACAGAGTCACAGTTGGACTTGCCTCGCCTGTTATTTGGCAGGTTTTCAGATTTTTTATAGTGAAGCCTCAAATCTTTACGTTCTCTCTTGAATATGTGGAGAACGTGCGAGGCTAATTGCTACAACAGCCTCAGATGCATATAACATTGAAAGTCCTATCTGAGGACACTATGGCAGCAATTTGGGTAGTCTTTGGCCACTCGGCGGTGATATCAAAGAATGAAAAGTGGTCAGCGAATAATGGGGATTCGAACCCGGGACCCTAGGCTCGCATATCCGAGCACTAGACCACTGTACCACCGCCTCCCCAAAGTTAGACGGATGATGTATGGGAAGAGTTTAGGTTAAAGTTGGTTGCAAGTGAATTTTTGAAAGACCCTACTAAATGATAAGTAAGGTTATTAAATACTACTACCATATTATGTATTACCCAAAATCTTATTATATTGCAGTTCTATATTAAATTAAATATATGCACATTTCCCTTGTATTGCTGTTATTCCATTATCCAAAATTTTGATTTTACGAAAGTTCTGAATCCCCATCGATTTTGGATTATCAACAGTTTATTGTGATGAGGATCTAATGTGTATGTTTCCTTATCTATCTATATTTATAAATCATAGCAAAGGTAAGAGAGAAATATGTAATAATTTTTCCTCTTTCCAGGATCATACTTTGGGAAGACAGGAGGACTTTTGGGCCTTTACAATTATGAGCCCTATGATGACTTCCAGCTCCCAAGTGGAGAATTAACAGATGATGACACAGTGATGGCTGAAGGTTGGGATGTGAGTCCAGTACGGTGTGTATCCACCGGTAATATTGGACGGTTGCCCTCCAAGGTTCCTATTGAAGCTTGCACTCACCTTTTCAAGAGCAAAGGATCTCCTTTGAAAGGATGCTTCTATGAGGTGAGTAAGAAACAATAAAGAAAATAATTAATATTAAATTTGAAGATTTAGAAACCGTTTCAGGGTCTTTACAGGGTCTGGCGACAAGCGGTATTTTTTTTTTTTTACTTATTTTTGTTTCCCCTTTTAATGTACAAAAAACAAAAAACAAAAAGTTGTGGCTGAACACATCAAATAGAGATTTTCTTGCAGAATTTGAATTACCGTGCCCCACAATATTCAGTTGTGAAAGAGAAAACATAATTGGCATAGGATTAATCTTGTATATTCACAAGACTATTCAATTTCAGTAACTGCCACAAATTTCCTCATTGTCTGTCAAAATTAAAAATGTATCAAGTAAAGTGATAATCGAACACATTTAAAGACAACCTGGCCAGCCTGTAGAAATTGATCATGCCACCTCTGATTTGATTCTCAAGACATGTTGCTGTGAGGTAGTTATCCTAGGGAACTATAATTTGCATATGGCGAGATAAGCTGATCCGCTTAATTCTCATGAAGGACATGCATGACCTGTATAGGAATTTACTTGAGAGTGACTTATACCAGCATGTAAACAAACCAATGATATCCTTTCCTTAATTTCTTAACAACAAAAGATCTAGTCAATGATGTAAATGTCAGCCAAGTTCTCAGTCCTAGTGATCACCGAATAATCATGTTCAACTTCAATGTAAAAAAAGGCAAAACTAGTAAGGAAAAGTTACTGAATTACCAGAGAGCGAATTTCATCAGACTCCGAAAATTTTAAAACAATGCTGACGAGTGAAATTTTAAGTCAAATATTGCTGGATAATTAGAATTCTTCTCTAACAGCACCATAAACTTATGCATACTTCATCATAATAGACATCCTGCAATGAAAAATAAACTGAAGTGGAATAATGAAATTAAAGATAGCCTCTCTCTTAAAAAATGAGCATACAATTGATACATATCAGCATGCAATCAAGCCGACAAATTAGAGCTTGACAGAATTCACCCAACTGAAACATATAAAATTCCTTGAAGATTATATAACAGAAGCAAGTAAATATAATCCCAAAAGAATTTTATATCTATGTAAATGATAAAAATACCCTAGCTTCTAGTCTTAGTCTACTTCCTAAAGAACAATGTACAGTAATCACATGAATGATGAAAAGAAATATCTACAATCCTAATTAACTTTTTTGCATATGTATTTACCAACAAGGATTGCGTACCAGTACAGCAACCTCATGTAAGAAGGACAGAAAAAATTTTTGAAGGAATATTCATTGCAGAAAGCAACATTTTATACACAGTCAAAAACATTAAAGTTTTCAAAGACAAAATTGCTCCCAGAATCTTGAGAGAAGTCAAACATCAAATCAGTAAACTGCTATCAATTTTATTTGGATTTGATTGCAAATATGCTAATGTAACACCAGTTTAAAAAAAAGTGGACAAATCACAACTGCCAATTTTTGAACAACTAGCCTAATGAAGGTTATATGTAAATTAATGAAGACGATCATTCGCGACAATATGACAAAATTCTTCAGAGACAATAGACATTAATGCGTTACTAACTTACTGGACTTCTTTTAATATAATTTTTTTTTGTTATTGATCTGCATAGTATGCAAGATATGTGAAAAAAGTCATCAAAAAGCAATGGAGTGATTACTTTAAAAGAGAAGGAATAATATCAGATAGGCAATTTTGTTTCAGAACTGGAAGGTCATGTGTCACCAATTTATTAAGTTTTTACTCAAGTAAAAGATATAACACGAGAACGTAATGGATGGGTGGATTGCAGATTTTAAAAAGGCATTTGATATGTTTCTGCACAGATGATTAATATGGAAATTGGAATACGTTGGAGGATTGAAAGAAAGGGAAATTAGAACAGTAGTAAAGGATGAAGAATGAGAATGGAGGGAAATAAAAAGTGGAGTACCACAGGAATCGCCAATAATGTTTTTAGTACATATAAATAACATGCCAGAAGGAGCAAGCAGTTACATAAGAATGTTTGGAGATGATGCATAATTACTAAGGTAGATAAGAAACTACAAGGATTGCGAGGAGCTACAGAATGACATGAACAATATATATAAATAGAGCAAAACTTGGAAAATGGAATTTAAGGGGACCGACCAAGTTAGTTTCCGTTTTTGTTATTTATGAACCAAAATGCACCAAATTTTTATAAGAACATAAGAAATGAGGATACTGCAAGAGGCCAGTTAATGACCTACATGAGACAGCTCCTTACCCCCCACCCTTGGAATAATCCAATATTTAGCCATCCCACCTGTCATCCCTATCCATACTCTGATCCAACCGTCTTTTAAAGCTATCTATTAACTCAGCACTTACTACGTGTCTACCCAGCCTATTCCAATCGTTCACCACTCTGTTAGTGAACCAATATCTACCTATGTCTGTCCTGAATCTAAGTTTTTCTAGCTTGTACCCATTTCCACGTGTCCTATCCTGACTACTAAATTCTAAAACCTGATCAATGTTTCCCTTATTAATTCTTTTTACCCATTTGAAAACCTCAATCAAATCCCCTCTTGCCCTCCTTCTCTCTAGGGAGTGGAGATTAAGACGTTTTAACCTATCTTTGTAGGGTAAATTTCTCAGCCCCTGAATCATCTTGGTCATTCTTCTCTGGACTGCCTCCAAGGAGCCTATATCTTTCCTATAATAAGGGGACCAAAACTGAGCTGCATAATCTAAGTGGGGTCTTACTAGCGCTAAATACAACCTCAGAATGACCTCAGAACTCCTATTTGTCACACACCTACTAATAAATCCCATTATCTTGTTGGCTCTATTTCTAGCTATAATACACTGTTCCCTGGGGCGCAAGTCACTGCTTATTTGAACTCCTAAGTCCCTCACACTATATGACTTTCCTAAGGTATTGTCATTTAATTTGTAGTCTACAGGCCTATTACCTTTACCTACACTCATAATGCTACACTTGTTAACATTAAACTGCATCTGCCATTTCTCTGACCACTCGTACAGCCTATTTAAGTCATCCTGCAGCATCCTAGCATCATCTAAATTCTTTACTGGTCTTCCTATCTCTGTGTCATCGGCAAATTTACTGATATCACTGTTTATTCCTGTCTCTAAGTCATTTATATAGATTATGAATAACAATGGTCCTAGTACTGATCCCTGTGGTACCCCACTAGTGACATTACCCCATTCTGATTTCTTCCCATTAATCTTTACCCTCTGTTCCCTACTAGTAAGCCATCCCCTAATCCACTCTAGTATCTTCCCACCTATGCCATGAGCCTTGACTTTACTTAACAGTCTCCTATGGGGTACTCTGTCAAAGGCTTTACTGAAGTCCAAATAAACTATATTATACTCGTCCCCCTTATCTATGGTTTCAAATGAGCTATAAAGTTTTATTAGATGAGTTATTTGTACAGTGGAGTCTGCGATAACAGAAATAATTTGTTGCAATGTAGCGTTCGTTATGGTAAATGTGCTTTATGGGAACTGAAGAACGTATGGAAAAAAAATTCATTGGTTTCAGAGAACCAGAAAATATAAAAAATTCCACGATTTTGGAAAAAATACATAAAAATGAGCACATTTGCACTGAATGGGAGATAACATAACAAATATATAGATCCATGGCTAGTGGAGTGGTTGGTGAGGGGCAAAAATATAAGAACATCACTGCAACGTATCAGGGCAGCGGCCAGGCGGGGCGGGGAGGCAACTAGTCAGCTGATTCGCTGGGTTCACAACCACTCTGAACCAGGGGATGCCCGTTGAAACCTTTGCTTCCATGAACTTTTCCTTGTCTTTCAGTATGGAAAAAATTTTACTTTTTGGTTTACCATACATGCTACACAAATACGTAAGTGTAGCACCTTGTTTGTTTCTCAATAATCTCCTTTTTCATTGCCACTGTGATGGCCTGCCTATGTTTTTTCTACTTCTCAGTCTTCTTAGTCTTCTCACGATCCATGGTTAGTGAAGGGGTTGGTGAAGGGCAGAAATACAAGAAAATATGTAACTGCAGGCTATCAGTTGTGCGGCTAGGCGCCAAACTAAATGTTTAGGTCGTTAGTTCATGGGTAGTGGTGCTGGTGGCGGACAGGTGAGCAGCAGCTTTCCATTGTAATTAAGTCGCCTTTCTCTTCTTTCTTCAAGTGTGCTTGGTTGCATTTCTTTTAATCTTACCTCATACGTGAGATATTTCAATCCTGTCACCATCTTAGTTGCTATTCTCTGTATTCTTTCTAATTTCAACACATGATTTTCCTTGTGAGGGGACCATATTACTTCTGCATATTCCAGTTGTGGTCTGATCATTGAGGCTTTAATATTTCTCATCATATCTTTATCTAGGAAGTGAAAAGCCATCCGCATTTCTCTTAGCATTATGAATGTGTCACCAAAAATTGTATCTATGTTTCTCTAGTGATAAGTTATCCTGTATTACCACTCCCAAATCTTCCTCTTCTTTTTCTTTTGATATTATATTTTGTCCTAATTTAAACTTCCATGCGGGTCTCATTGCACCATTTTTAATGGTCACCATTTCCAGCACGTGGCATTTCTTTGCATTAAGGGGACCGACCTAGTTGAAAATTTTAAAAATTTTAAAAATGCAAAAATCATCTCATAGTACTTCACAATGTGCGCACGATAATTCGTCATCCATGTTGAAATACCATTTAAATCACTCACACTCAGTCAGGTCATTGTTGGCGGTAGATGGTTGTAGAAAAAATATTGATAAAAAAAACGAAGAAGGATTACGAGGAACGTTTTCTTTATGATGGTGTATGGAAGCTTCCTCACTCACAACCACCCACCCAGCGAGCACGGGGAAGAGCATCACTCCTGCCTCAGTGCGTGTTGTACACGCTTAGTGAGAGGGTGGATTTAGTGACGCTCTCTTTTTCACCAACTTTAATGCCCCGTATCCCAAAACTAATTTATTGCGCTATTAACCCCTAGGGTCTGGCTGACAGATATATAAATCGGGATGTAGAGTCCGGGTGATGGATATATCCGTCATAGTTACTTTTTAGCTAAATAGGGCTACCTTGAGCGGATTTCGCTACGCAACGGGGTAGTGCGTGCTATCATGCCCACGTTCTGCTCACCTTTCAGTTCCTGCTTGACCCTATAGTCAGACTCACCTTAGAGTGTGGCTGGGGTGTTCCGGTCGTGGGGAATAACCGTCCTACAGCGATGCCACGTGTAGAGATTTGCCGCGCAAATTCAAATCAATTTCGTATTTAAAAAATTTATGAGGCCCGAATCGTGTATCTGGCAACATCATATGTCATATGTGAAGTTTCCTTGAGTGATAAGATGCATTATCCAGAACGAAAGGGAAATTCATTAATAGGTACTGCTTTTTATTAGCAACACCGTAAAATATGTATGCCACGTTTCTTTATATGTTTATATATATCTTATCCAATATAAGTTTACTGTTTCTTCATACATTATAATACTATGAATAAACGTGTATGCATATTTCCTGATCATGTCTGCCATGGTTTTACTTACATCAAAACATTTCTACAATGCGGATTAAAAGACACGTGGCAGATCTGTAAAAGAGGTATTTCCCGAACGTTTCCGCTCGCCACCCACACTCTTGGGCGAGTCTGACTTATAGCAATGGCTGATTCACGTGAACGTGATCTGCGCGCATCCCAATCCCTGGCCGTCACCAGCCAGCCCAGTGCACCACCCCAAACTTCGACACCACACTCCACCCCTCAGCGCTCACGACGCCCTCTTCAACGCAACCTGGGTTCTCGCTGTAACAGAGGTTCCAAGCATTTTGTCGTACGGTCATATATCGAGATGTGGCGGATACAAAGCCACAGCCGCTCGCACGAACAATTGCCTCTCCGCACGCCCAGACAGTGTCTTTTAACTCATCATATCTCTATAACTACACATCCTAGAAACATGGGGATGGTACCACTAGAAAGAAAAACAGTTGAAGGCAAGTAATAAACAATTTTTATGTCAGTACAATATATAGGTTGAGAGTGAGGGCAGTGTGAAAACAGTCGAAATCAAGCAAAATCAGCATTTAGAAAATAAAGTGCTGGGTTAAGGCGTATTTCTTCGCCATCTTTTGTCCGATTTTGATGTTTTTTATGTCATTAGAAAGGAAATTAAAATACCTAAAAACTATGTGACAGAATTTTGATTGAGTGTTTTTTTTTTTTCTAGCTTAAGAGAAATTACCTGTTGAGGAAAAATTTTGGAATTTTTTTTCTCGACAACGCAACCAAAAAGGAAAATCCTGTCACATAGTTTTCTTATAAAACCACCAAAGTATCTTGTGACAAGTTTTAGAGAAAATCCAAAAAAAACTTGTCAAAATATGCACAAATCTATACCTCAATTTATCGTATTTTCGTAAAAAAAAAGAAAAACTATTGCTCCAAATTTAATGAAACTTATACAGTGGATCCCTCGATGTCGCACGGTCATTTTAACATAAAAATGTCTTAAGACACTGAAATTTTAATAAAAGTTTAATCAGAATAACAAACGAAAACTGGCATATTGCATGCGCCACGGAAGAAACAAATAGGAAAGATCTAA
>JAPQNM010000049.1:13868231-13873709 GCA_029783475.1 Metacarcinus magister
TGTCTGTTGACAAAAGTATTCATTGTCATCATCCTAGTTATAATCTTTTATTTCTAAAATGAATGGTACAAGTAAGTGGTAAAAATACCTTATGCAGCTGATAACAACTACAAAATCAGCTAGAGGATAGTAATGATAATAATAATTTATTTTTTTCTACTGACAGTGGTTATTCTTAATACATTGAAGAACAAATGAAAAACAAGAGAAAAATGTATTCATGGAGGCCATTGAAATATTGTACATAGAAGAACAAGTCATCAAGTCGCTAAAATCTTTAGAATTTATGATTTAAAACATATATAATGTATAACTGAAATAATAAAAACAAAACCTATATTGTAATATTAAGACTTCAAGAAAAGAAATTGAACTATAATCTAGGAACATTTAGTTTAAAAGAATACATATATAAGAAAAGAGTAAAAAAAAAAAAAAAAACCAGTCGGATGATGTAGGGCGATTGTTTCATGACATTATTGTCAAGTCAGTCATGGCGTGATTTGATACAGATAATATTCAATATCGGAATCGAGGCTTCGATTCGTATAAAGCAAACACGTGATTCGATACAGAGAATACATGATACACGAATCAAAGCCTCGATTCGTGTTAATCAAGTAAGCACGTGATTCAGAGCAAAAGACAAACCTCATATTTGGATATAAACAATGGAGACACTGAATAATAGGGAAGATAGTAACAGCAAGCTCAACTGATAACTCAGACCAGACCGTTTCGATGGGTCTCAAGACACGACACCAGCCGAGTGGGAGCACTGGCGACCCTGTTGACAATCTCAAATTGCTGATCAACCACGTCTTTCCCTTTAGTCTACAACTATATCTCAGACTGCAAGACCTACGCTGAAGCTATTAACGTGTTGAAGATCGTTTTTGTGATATGAATATGTGTATTACATGATGTAACTTATATTAAAGATAGAAGCGATTATGATGAATTGATTGTTATGAAATGGAGGCAATTTTGATGAATTGACGTGTCAAACAAGTGATGAAGTTATGTTAATTTTAATAATAAAAAGTGTAGAAAACTTATTGGTGTTCCATAACCCCGCGATAAGAAGCGACAAAAAAAAGTTTGTAAAGCAAGAATGGGTGGCGAACGGAGAAACACCAGTGTCTCTACGACTTTCTTGTGTGGTACTTCATCTGAAGCCGAAGATTCTTCTAGCAACTCTACACCTCTCACTGGACGCTCTACTGTCGAAACAGCTACATCTGACGCTTCCCAGCAGAATTTGGTTGCTGCAACAGTAGGTGTTTTGCTGTTTTCCAACGATCTGTAAATCCACTGCACGCTGCCCCCTCTGTGCCTCACTGACTATACCCGTATAAACTGTCCTTCAACAAAACGCATCTGTGCAAACTGCATCCAAGAACATAATGTCTTCTACTTTGTATGACACTTCAAGACTACATTCACTAGCTAGTGTATTAACATGATAAGTGCCAAGGTCCAAGTTCCAATTGTGGCCTGTCTGAAGCCAGAGATTCTTAGCACCACCTGCTCTGGAGCAGGTCTTTTGCTTCTGCATACCAATTAATGTTACTTATATTCAATTTCTAACAATGTATTACTGTATTTTGATCTTAATCTTACCTGTCAAGGTGCAATTCACTTGTGAATGTAATAACGGTACCAAAACTGATGGCACTGTTAAGGATGTAGAGCTGGTTGGGCATTTGAAGCTCAAAATGTAGAACATATTCTTGGGCTTGCATGTGATCTAACCTCCGTTCGTAGGCAATCATCATCTCATATTTCCTCCCATCATTTATTAAGACCTAAAAGATAAAAAAAAAATATTTCATCCAAATATTTGCAATTTTTACTTTCTACATTGATGAGTTGTTATTCCTTTATATTATAAATACCAATATTGTCAATATTCCATGTTATACTACTCACATGCGTGTCAAGGCTCATGCGGTGGTTGTTGGAGTGGATTGTTGTGTTGATCCTTGTAAGGCCATAGGTTGGGAGATGAAGGTCCAGCTGAAGGTTGTGCAGCTGCTCCAAGAGGGTTGAGTGGTCATTATATGTTCCACTAGCTTCTAGGCGCCAGTTGTGTCCCGCTTTTATTTCAACCTCAAACTGAAAGTGACATATAGTATATCATCTTCAAATACATGACATGACATGAATGGTAAGGGATGGCCAAAGTATGGCTTATGATGTAGAAGTAACATTAGGTATTCCAAGTTACATATTCTGATTTGTACAAAAGCTGTAATCATTACAGAACGAAAAACCTTCAGCAGCTCATCTTTATCCTCTACTTAAGATACTTTAGATGTTTTCAGTGGTCACAACACATCAGGTGTGAGTCCTGCCCTTGTATGAGGGCGTGTCAGAGAAACATAAATGAGTTAGCAATGATTGTAACAACGTGACTCTGGCAGCACATTTATATTAGCATTATGAAAAAATGTGACATGGGTATATCGTAGGTATAAAACACAATACGCATTCATATAGCTTTGTTCTTTAACATATTTTACAAAATGTGCATTAATTCATGAGGCTAATTTATTTTCACTGAATGTAGCTTCAATAATGTAGTATATCAATTTCTTGCAAATGGCATTCTATCTATCTATTGTAAGATGTAACATTTCATATACTGATGTGTCTGTTACTTTTGGACATGCTACTTGATCCACTAGTATTCAATTCCAAATATTCTATTGGATTTTTTCATTGATTTCATTGATTTTGCAATATGGGATACTCACGACTTACAAGGGCTGTTTTTTTTTAACGTTTTATGAATGGCTCATGGCTTATGGCTCAAAAAGATGTGCCCAGAATCACGGTTTCCTGCCACTTGACCACTTGACCGGCCATGGTTTGGGTATGACTGCAGAGTGGCAGCTGACGAAAAGAGCAAAGTCTGGAGACAGTTTAGACGCCACCCAACGCACGTTGATCTCGCCCTGGACAAGACACAGGTCATACCGGTTCAGCCATTCCTATCCCACCTATTCTTCTGGACGGAAAGGTGATCCCCTTGCAACGAAAAGTCAACATTCTCGGTGTTGAGGTAAACAACACCCTGTCCTTCACCACCCATGTAAAGAAAACCGCCTCCATAGCAGTGGCCAAGCTGAACTGTGTCAGGCGCGTCTCCCACCTCCTTGATGCTAAGGGAATCACAAACTTTTACACGGCCCAAGTCCGCTCCGTCATGAAATACGCCCCCCTCACTTGATCATCCTGTGCCCTTAGTACCTTGGTCTCCTCGACAAGGTACAGAGTCGTGCCCAGCGGCTCATCTCCCTTAAGGCATCACTACAACAGCAACTCATCCCCCGTGCACCCCCTTCAGCACAGGAGGGATGTGTCGGGCCTGTGGGCTACCTATAAAATACACAAACAGGGTGCCTCACACCTTCCCGCACTCCTACAACCATGGGTGACACCTCATCCTCACTCCACCAGGGACGCCCACACCAGGGCTCAACAACTTCTCGTTCCCTTCACCCGAACAGAGACCTTCCTACGTACCGTTGTGCCACGCTACACTAGACTGTGGAATCATCTAGTGAGACAGACTGACATACACCAGGCTGCTACGCTTCACAGTTTTAAGTGCACGATGAATGTCTGGCTGATGACCCCTGAACAATAAGTTTTTAGTGAATTATTTTTACATTTTATTTATGTACGTTATGTTTGCCACAGAATCTGGCACCTCACCGGAAACTTTTGGCTGTGAACCATTCTGTAATTCACCTTTTCTTGTAAATAAGAGAGAGAGAGAGAGAGAGCGAGCGAGAGAGAGAGAGAGAGAGAGAGAGAGAGAGAGAGAGAGAGAGAGAGAGAGAGAGAGAGAGAGAGAGAGAGAGAGAGAGAGAGACACACACACACACACACACACACACACACACACACACTATATATATATATATATATATATATATAAGGTACCTCATAGAAGGCTGTTGTGGAAGTTGGAACACGTAGGTGGATTAAGTGGAACTATATTGAAATGGGTGAGGGACTACCTACATAACAGGGAAATGAGAACTGTAATCAGAGACACCTGTTCAAGTTGGGGTGAAGTGTTAAGTGGCGTGCCCCAAGGGTCAGTATTGGCACCCATCATGTTTCAAATATATATAAATGAAATGCATGAGGGATTGAGCAGTTACATAAATCCATTTGCTGATGATGCTAAGATCTTCAGAGTGATAAGGAGCCATGATGATTGCATGGAGATGCAGAGAGATATAGAAAAGATTTATGAATGGAGCCAGAAGTGGAAATTGGATTTTAATGCCAAGAAATGTCATGTGTTAGAGATGGGAAAGAGCCTAAGAAGACCTGTATGGGAGTATAAAATGGGGGAGGAAGTGATTACGAAGAGAAGGGAGGAGAAGGACCTAGGGCTGATTATTCAGGACACATTGTCGCCAAAAAGACATATAAGTGGGATATTTGGCTCAACATACAGGATGTTATCGAACATTAGGGTGGCATTTCGCTATATGGACAAGGACATGATGAGGAAGATTCTGACTACCATGGTGCGTCCTAGGTTGGAATATGCAGCAGTGGTATGGTCTCCACATATGAAGAAGGATGTCAAGAAGTTGGAAAAGATCCAGAGGACAGCCACAAGAATGGTACCAGAACTGAAGGATCTAGAATATGAGGATAGATTGAAGGAAATGGGACTGCTAACACTGCAAGATAGAAGAGAGAGAGAGGAGATTTAATAAGTATGTACAAAATCGTTAGTGGGAAAGAAAAGATAGCCAGACAAGACCTGGTGATACTGACGGAAGATGCATCCAGACGTACGAGAGGGCATTCAAAGAAGGTTGGAAAGAGTCCATGTTCAAGAGATGTCAAGAAGTATAGTTTTCCACATAGAACTGTGGATGTATGGAATGGACTGAGAGAGGAGATTGTTGAGGCAGGCAGCATACATGATTTTAAGAAGAAGTTGGATAAATATAGATATGGAGACAGGACACAATGAGCCCTGCTCGAACCCTGTAAAATACAACTAGGTAAATACACACACACACACACACACACACACACACACACACACACACACACACACACACTTAGTTTGGAAAAGAGTAGCATTTGCGATGCCAGAAAATGTCCTTCGAATCCACAATGTGTGTGTGTGTGTGTGTGTGTGTGTGTGTGTGTGTGTGTGTGTGTGTGTGTGTGTGTGTGTGTGTGTGTGTGGTTTTACCTAATTGTGGTTTTACAAGATCGAGTCGAACTCGTTATGTACCGTCTTTTGATAATGTATTACCATATTTTCCATAAAGCTATGAATGTTCGTTGCACACACGACGTCTTTCGGGAATATGTTCAACTGATCTGTTGCTCTGCCTGGAAAGCTAAATTTTTCACACACACACACATGTATATATATATATATATATATATATATATATATATATATATATATATATATATATATATATA
>JAPQNM010000049.1:13873809-13881309 GCA_029783475.1 Metacarcinus magister
GATTGAGGTTTTCAAATGGGTAAAAGGAATTAATAAGGGTAACATTGATCAGGTTTTAGAATTTAGTAGTCAGGATAGAACACGTGGAAATGGGTACAAGCTAGAAAAACTTAGATTCAGGACAGACATAGGTAGATATTGGTTCACTAACAGAGTGGTGAACGATTGGAATAGGCTGGGTAGACACGTAGTAAGTGCTGAGTCAATAGATAGCTTTAAAAGACGGTTGGATCAGAGTATGGATAGGAATGACAGGTGGGATGGCTAAATATTGGATTATTCCAAGGGTGGGGGGCAAGGAGCTGCCTCGTGTAGGTCATTAACTGGCCTCTTGCAGTCTCCTCATTTCTTATGTTCTTATGTTCTTACATCCCCGGGTGTTGATGTTGACTCGAACTTCAATATAGGGTGTAGCAGCGTCAGTGTTTAGAAATTTACGAATTGTGTTCGTGTTGAGATATTTTGCACACAAGAACTTTCCTTATCTTTTCACAAATATCAGACTAGCATAGGTATGTTTTAAATTGGTAAGTAGTTCATTTGACGATAATAATTACATTTAGGGTTCCCGAAAGACACACTGAAGCAGACTAAAAAGGAGTATTGGAATTCTTTCTATAATTATAGTATTTCCCAAAGTATAGGGTCGTGATTACATTTTAACATAACGAATTGAGTATAGACCCTAGAAGATAGACCCTATATTTGGCTTAACATATGGCCGTTACATTGAGAAGAAAAGGAAAGGCTGGAAATTTAAGATGCCACAAGAAAAAATTGGTTAAAGAAATTTGCTGATATGACAAAAAAGTAGTTTTTCCCCTAAGAAGTATAGATACTCGGAATGGACAGAAAGAAAAGGTGATAATGGCAAAGAATGTACATCAACTGAAAGACATACTGGACAAATGTAGATACGGACTCAAGGCCCTGTATATAACAACTAGCTAAATACAAGTAGAGCTAAAAAGAGAAGAGATGCAGCATGGAGGAGAATCAAAATAAAACCAATTCAGGGAAAAAGGAAGTATATAAACTAGAAAGGAATGAATATGTAAAGATAAGAAAAGAATAAGAGCAGATCTATGAAAGAGATATAGTTGACAAATGCAAGGAAAAACCAAAGCTGTTTTATAGATATATTAATGGAAAAATGAAATATAAAGAAAATACAGTATAACTAGATTCAAGGAAAATAAGGAAGTATATGAAGACCCGAAAGAAATTATTTAAGTGCTGAACAAAAATTTTCAGAATGTATTGTAGTGCCCCGCCGGGTTCCTCCTCCTCCTGAGGAACGTCAAAGCACACTACACGGCAAGAGGTTTTGAGCCGAGCGTTTTACTGGTCTTGAAAAAAAACTCTTTTGAAAACTTAATCAGACGGTTAGGGAAAAAAAATAAACATTGACAAAAACCTAATAATAAATAATAAAACTAACCAGACGTCCTTATTCAAAGCAAATAAATTTAAGTAGTTATTGCTGCCACCAGGTATCTTGTTTCGGGGGATACCAACCCTCTATTTCTGAGTTCGTAAATCACTACCCAGCTGGGGGCACTGGATGGATAGATTTGGAATGGTAATGTTAAATGATGATGAAGAATGTAAAGGAGAAGTGACATGGAGACAAGGGGAGCACAACAGTGTAATAGACTATGTTTTAGTAAACGATAAGGCATACAAGAGATTTACCAACATGAAAATAGATGAGAAACAGGGAGTGTATGATTTATCGGACCATAACCTAATAGAAGCAGTTTTTAAAGTCAAAGAAGGGTAAAAAGATTTCAAAATGAAGGACTGGATAGTAAGAGAGTACTATAAAACAGATAAAGAGGCTTTAGATAAATTTAGAGAAGAGTTAGAAAAGAAGATAAGAGAGGGCGAGGTAGAAAATTTAGAAAAGTTAGAGTCAGCAGTGAAAGAAACTGCAGATGAAGTGTTGAAAGGGACTTATAGGAGGAGAGAAAACAAGCAGGAAGATGGTGAAGAACCGTCATGAATAAATGAGGATATTAGGATAGAAATAAAAGAGAGGAAGAGACTTAATAGAAACAGAAGGAATGCTCAGGGTAGGGAAGAGGAGGAAAGGTGGAAAGAGCTATACACAGAGCAAAAAATAAAGGTACAGAATATAATTAGGAAAGAAATCTATACACATGAAGAGAAATTAACAAGAGAGATCAAGGAAAGCAAAGATGGGGGAAGGAAGATGTGGGAATACATAAAAAAGTTGAAAGGAGAAAAAGAAAAGGAAAAAAGTACACTTAGACTGTACGGGGAAGACGGTGTAGAGCTGGAGAGGGACAAGGTGGAGGAGGAAGTAAAGGACTTCTGGGGCAAGATATATAGGAAATATGATAATAATGTAGGTGAAATATGGAGTATGGATAAGAGAGAGGAGTATACAGAAGAGTATAACAAAGTGAAAAGAGATATAGAGGACAAACGGGCAATAAGACTGGTAAAGATAGGAGATTTAGAAAGAGCACAGAGAGCGTATGTAGAGACGTGTGGAATTGAAGTGAGGGAACACATGGAGATGGCAAGCAAGGTGGAAGGAGGATTCATCTATCTAGGTACAGAGGACATTACTAAGGAGTCGGTAACAAAATGTTTAAAACGGATAAAGAATAAAAAGGCAGTTGGGACAGATGAGATAAAGGGAGAATTCTATAAGGAGTTTACAAAGAGTAGAGTTTTAACAGAAGAATTAGTAAAGCATATGAATATAATTTTGGAAACAGGGAATATTCCAGAAGAATGGAAGAAATCAAGAACAGTAATGATACCTAAGACGGCAAAACCAACAGTGAAGGAATTGAGGCCCATAGCTCTCACCAATGTAGGCTATAAACTGATGATGGCAGTAGTTAGGAATAGTATAGAGGAGCATGTTAGAATAAATGAGTTGGGAAAGGATACACAGGCAGGTTTTACAGAAGGCAGTAGAATAGAGAATAACCTATTTGTGCTTAGATATTGTGTAGATAAATCATTTAGGATGAAGAAACCATTAATAGTAGTATCAGTAAACTTTGCAAAAGTGGAAGTGGAAGTAGTGGAAGTATTAAAGAAAAACAAGATAAACCCAAAAGTTATAAATCACATAGTAGGAGTATATACAGGAGATGGAACTAAGGTAGAGATAGGGAAAGGTGAAGAGGTAGAAATAGAAATAATGAGTGGAATACGACAAGGGTGCACGGCCTTCACCACACTGTTCAAATTAGTCACATTTAGCATTATGCAGGACTTGGAAGGGTTAGGTAGTGGATACAAAGATGAAGATATTAGGTTAGCGTCACTTTTCTTCGCAGATGATGGGATGTTGCTGGCTGACAGTGTGGGGGAGGCAGAGCAGGTGATTGATAGGATGAGGCAAATAGGAAATGAGTATGGGCTAGAGATGAACATGCAGAAAACCAAAATTATAATCTTTAACATGCGGGAGAAGCCAGACACTATAAGTAATATAAAAGTAGTTGACAAACTGAAATATCTATGGGTAAATGACAAAAGAAATTGTTTTCAAGTACAGAAAGAGGAAATGTTTAAGAAAGCAAATAGGTTAGCAAACATGACATACAGCGTAATAGCTAAAAGTTGCTCTAAGATGCTAATTGGGAAAACCTATTGGAAAAATATAGCACTACCATCAATACTATATGGAGCTAACATCATGAATTTAAATAAAAAAGATATGGATAGACTGCAGAGAATAGAAAATGGAGTATATAGGAAAATCTTGGGTGCTCCAAATTATGCACAGGAGGCAGCACTTAGGGGAGAAGTAGGAGCTTCAAGTGCTAGAAACAGGATAAGGGAGGGACAGTAGAAGTAATTAAGGTATGTTTTGGTAGAAGGAAATGATTTATTGAGAAGAATAGGAGAAGAGATGCTAGAGAGTAGGCAAAGCAAATAGGTCAAAGATTTTATCAAAGATTTGAGTGAGAGAGGAGTGTTGAGTGAGAGTGAGAGGACTGAAACCAAGAAAAGCATCAAGAAAAAAATGAGAGATCTAGACACAAGAGAATGGATACAACAAATGAATGAAAAGTCAAGCCTAAAAATATACGGGAAATGGAGAAAAGAAATTGGAGGACAAGAAGAAATATATACTAACAACCAAGCATCAGATATTCCCTTCAAAGCAAGAAGCAACAATCTTAAATTAAATGACAGAAAAAGATTTTGGAATGAAGACATCAAATGTGACATGTGTGGGGCAGAGAAAGAGGATTTAGGGCACTTCCTACTATGGTGTCCTACATACTGTTTACAGAGAGAGAAGAGTGTAAGGCTGCAGCAACTATATATTGAAGATGAGGAAAGAATAATTGGAAACTATATATTTGACAAAGGAAACATAGAAGAAGCAAAAAGAACAATACACAAATTCTGGACGATAAGGGAAAAGAAGAGAAAAGAAAGAGAAGATGGCTTACTAGTAGGGAACAGAGGGTACAGATTAATGGGAAGAAATCAGAATGGGGTAATGTCACTAGTGGGGTACCACAGGGATCAGTACTAGGACCATTGTTATTCATAATCTATATAAATGACTTAGAGACAGGAATAAACAGTGATATCAGTAAATTTGCCGATGACACAGAGATAGGAAGACTGGTAAAGAATTTAGATGATGCTAGGATGCTGCAGGATGACTTAAATAGGCTGTACGAGTGGTCAGAGAAATGGCAGATGCAGTTTAATGTTAACAAGTGTAGCATTATGAGTGTAGGTAAATGTAATAGGCCTGTATACTACACATTAAATGACAATACCTTAGGAAAGTCATATAGTGTGAGGGACTTAGGAGTTCAAATAAGCCGTGACTTGCGCCCCAGGGAACAGTGTATTATAGCTAGAAATAGAGCCAACAAGATAATGGGATTTATTAGTAGGTGTGTGACAAATAGGAGTTCTGAGGTCATTCTGAGGTTCTATTTAGCGCTAGTAAGATCCCATTTAGATTATGCAGCTCAGTTTTGATCCCCTTATTATAGGAAAGATATAGGCTCCTTGGAGGCAGTCCAGAGAAGAATGACCAAGATGATTCAGGGGCTGAGAAATTTACCCTACAAAGATAGGTTAAAACGTCTTAATCTCTACTCCCTAGAGAGAAGGAGGGCAAGAGGGGATTTGATTGAGGTTTTCAAATGGGTAAAAGGAATTAATAAGGAAAACATTGATCAGGTTTTAGAAATTAGTAGTCAGGATAGGACACGTGGAAATGGGTACAAGCTAGAAAAACTTAGATTCAGGACAGACATAGGTAGATATTGGTTCACTAACAGAGTGGTGAACGATAGGAATAGGCTGGTTAGACACGTAGTAAGTGCTGAGTCAATAGATAACTTTAAAAGACGGTTGGATCAGATTATGGATAGGGATGACAGGTGGGATGGCTAAATATTGGATTATTCCAAGGGTGGGGGCAAGGAGCTGCCTCGTGTAGGTCATTAACTGGCCTCTTGCAGTCTCCTCATTTCTTATGTTCTTATGTTCTTAAGAAAACAGACCCAGACAGTGATCAGAAAAGACCGAGAGGAAAGCATCAGGGAGCGCCGTTGTAAAGACAAACCTCCCGACAACCAACTGAACTTAACTGAACTGAACTGAACTGGGGGGAATAAGTGATAACCGGTGTCCAGTAAACCTACTTTATTCTAAACATCAAACTCACTTCGCCTTCACCACGGCGACTCCACGTAACCACAGTTATATAAGTCTGTTTGCAGTTGATGCAAAATTACTAAGAAAGATAAGAAACCATAAGGATTGTGAGGAGCTACAGAATGATATAAATAAGATATATGAATGGAGCAAGACATGCGAAATGGAATTTAATGCAAAAAAATGCGATATATTGGAGAATGGAAAAAGTGCAATGGCAATGAGATGATGGACCTATAAGTTAGGGGAAAATATCACCAAAGAAACATATAAATATAATATTTGTTGACACTTTCAGGATGCTAATGAATATACGGTTGGCTGTTCATTTCCTAGATAAAGATATGAGGAGAAAAGTGATATCTACAATGATCAGACCAAAACTGGAATATGCAGAAGTAATATGGTCCCAGCACAAGGAAAAGCATGTGCTGAAATTAGAAAGAATACAGAGAATTGCAACTGAAATGGTGCCAAAATTGGAAGATCTAACATATGAGGAAAGATTAAAAGAAATGCATTTAACAACACTAAAAGAAAGAAGAGGAAGAGGTGATTTAATTACAATATATAAATTGATGAACAAACTGGAAGAAACAGATAAAAAAGACCTAATATTGACAAAAAAAAAAGGAGAGGCTGGACATTTTTGGAGACACAAGAAAAAATTGCAAAAAGAATTGCAGGAACGATACAAAAAAGTACAGTTTTCCCTAAAAAAGTATAAATACATGGAATGGATTTAAGGAAGAGGTGATAATGGCAAAGAATGTACATCAACTGTTGGAAAAACTGGATAAATATAGATACAAGTACAGGACCACACAAGTGTAGCTCAGGCCCTGTATACTACAAATAGGTAAAATACATCACATAACCCCATCCTCTTGAGACGGTAACCACTGAAAAATTCTCACTGACTTGAGCAGGGTTCGAACCCACACCTTGTGGGATGACAAACAGAAGTCATTCCATTGGATCACATGGAGCGGTGTGTGTAGTTGCCTAGTTTACATAGTTTTAATATTCAGAGTCTGAGTTACACTCATGTGGTCCCGTCTCCGTAATTATATTTGTCTAGTTTTTCCTTCAGTTGTGTACATTCTTTACATTCACATCTTCCTTCAGTCCATTCCAAGTATGTATACTTCTCTGCAGAAAGCTGTACTTTCTTGTATTGTTCAAGTAAATTCCTTTTTCCAATTTTTTCTTGTCCTCTCATATATCTAGTCTCCACTTTTATTTCCATTATTAGATCTTTTATCTTAGTTTTCTCAAGGTTGTTCATCAATTTATGTATTATAATTAAGTGTTCTCCTTCTTTTCTTTCTTTTAGTGTTATCAGTTGCATTTGAAGAAGAAAAAAAAATCATATATTAGGTCTTTCAAATATGGCACCATTTTAATCTAATTTCCATTCTCTATATGCTTTCCAATTTCAACACTTCTTTTCTCGCCGGAACCGCATCTCTGAATATTTCAGTTTTGGTCTAATCGTTGAAGTTATAATTTTTCTCCATATACATTTTTTTTCTTTCGCTCTTTTAGATAATCTGTCAACTACTGTAGTTATTTTGGTATTATTCCATCTCTGTTAGTATAAATTCCTTTATTTCATTAGTCCCTTTTGTTGCTGTTCTATTCTTCTCTTTTTTTCTATTCTTTTCTTTAATATCTTTGAGTTTGTCAGTCCTCGCTAAGATCTCTGTTGCAGACTGAATCTTTAGTCTAACCTTAACTAGTCTAGCACCTCCTTCTATGTATAGACCTAATCTTATTTATGACTTCTCTACTTCCTCCTCAAATGTAGTTTAATCA
>JAPQNM010000049.1:13886309-13888809 GCA_029783475.1 Metacarcinus magister
ATGACTTAGAGACAGGAATAAACAGTGATATCAGTAAATTTGCCGATGACACAAAGATAGGAAGACCGGTAAAGAATTTAGATGATGCTAGGATGCTGCAGGATGACTTAAATAGGGTGTACGAGTGGTCAGAGAAATGGCAGATGCAGTTTAATGTTAACAAGTGTAGCATTATGAGCGTAGGTAAAGGTAATAGGCCTGTATAATACACATTAAATGACAATACCTTAGGAAAGTCATATAGTGTGAGGGACTTAGGAGTTTAAATAAGCAGTGACTTGCGCCCCGGGGAACAGTGTATTATAGCTAGAAATAGAGCCAACAAGATAATGGGATTTATTAGTAGGTGTGTGACAAATAGGAGTTCTGAGGTCATTCTGAGGTTGTATTTAGTGCTAGTAAGACCCCACCTAGATTATGCAGCTCAGTTTTGGTCCCCTTATTATAGGAAAGATGTAGGCTCCTTGGAGGCAGTCCAGAGAAGAATGACCAAGATGATTCAGGGGCTGAGAAATTTACCCTACAAAGATAGGTTAGAATGTCTTAATCTCCACTCCCTAGAGAGAAGGAGGGCAAGAGGGGATATGATTGAGATTTTCAAATGGGTAAAAGGAATTAATAAGGGAAACCTTGATCAGGTTTTAGAATTTAGTAGTCAGGATAGGACACGTGGAAATAGGTACAAGCTAGAAAAACTTAGATTCAGGACAGACATAGGTAGATATTGGTTCACTAACAGAGTGGTGAACGATTGGAATAGGCTGGGTAAACACGTAATAAGTGGTGAGTCAATAGGTAGCTTTAAAAGACGGTTGGATCAGAGTATGGATAGGGATGACAGGTGGGATGGCTAAATATTGGATTATTCCAAGGGTGGGGGACAAGGAACTGCCTCGTGTAGGTCATTAACTGGCCTCTTGCAGTCTCCTCATTTCTTATGTTCTTTTGTTCCTATGCTTGTGGCTCAGGTTCCCGCTGTGTGCTAGGTCTTGGGTTTTCATCTTCAATGAAGATTTCTTCAGTGATGTCCATCTGTGTTGGGTTAACTTTCTTGGAGGCCTTTGCAAACATATCCCACATGTCTGCTTGCTTGATAGCACTATGGCACTTCTTGTAGGCATTGTTCAGCATAATAAGGGTATCCATTACCTCGGCCACATTATAATCGTGGCTCTTTTCTGTAAATTTAACAAACAGTTCAAGGCCATTCAGTGCCTCACACCAGCTCACACGTTGTTCTTTGATCTCTACGTCTTCTTCTTGGTCCTCGTCTTCTTTCTGTGGATTTAAGACACTCGATGATGTCAGCTTCAGTCAACTCTTGCACCTGAGGGAGATCAGAGTCTTGTTGTAGCCATTAAGTTAAATCATCTTGTCATCAAACAATTTGCAGCGGTGATCACCAGAGGCATTTGCACACAAAAGAAGGGTCAAGCATTCCTTATTCATTTTAAAACCAGAGGCACTTTTCTCTTCTCCACCGGCAAGCGTTTGAGTAGGAACACAACGCCAATACAGGCCAGTCTCATTGGAATTATAAATTTGACATGGTTTAAGGTCATGTTTCTGTACCAGCCTGGAAAAAATGTCACTATACCCCTTAGCTGCATCATGATCAGTCAAATTTTTCTCCCCAGACACATCTAAAACTCTGATCCCATGTCTGATCTTAAAATTTTGCAGCCACCTGTCAGAAAATTTCACCTCAGTTGCAATGTTCAGGTCTTCGCAAAATTATTTGGCTTTCTCGGTGATCATGAGACCGGAGATTCGCTTCCCTTCCGATCTTTTCCCAGTAAACCACTTATACAGCACTTCATCCAATTGTTTCAGAATAGGTTTCTTTCATGTTTTTCGTTTCTCACACCCTTTAATGCCAGGTACTGCTTCAAGTCCTTGAACTGTTTCTTAATGTCATAGATAGTCGATTGGCCGACATTAAATTCTTCCATCAATTTCGACATCCTCTCTCCTTTTTCTATGCGTTGTATTATTTCCAGCTTCTTAGTGATAGTCACTGTCACATGTTTCTTTTTCCGAACCATCAGCCTTTCCGAACCACGCAAAATAACAGGCAAGAGGCAAGTCTAACTTTGCTTCCATAAAGCCTACTGGTGCCAACAGTTTATGATATAGAAAAAAAAAATTAAATAATTAAATCAGACTCCTGTACAAAATTTCCGAACCATCAGCCTCCGGACTATCGGACTTTCACTGTATATATATATATATATATATATATATATATATATATATATATATATATATATATATATATATATATATATATACACACACACATATATATACACACACATATATATATACACACACACACACACACACACACACACACACACACACACACACACACACACACATGTATACATGTGTGTGTGTGTGTGTGTGTGTGTGTGTGTCTGTGTGTGTGTGTGTGTGTGTATATACTGGAAATCTTCGATTTACGATAGCAATGCGTTCCTTGAAACCCTATCGTAAA
>JAPQNM010000049.1:13896309-13903809 GCA_029783475.1 Metacarcinus magister
CTTTATTCTCATAGGTATAACCTTTTCTTTCAATTTATATATTATTACATTCTTTTTCATTTCTGCTGCGTCTCTGACTATGTTTTCATTTGTTTATAATACTTTAATTACTTTTTTTTTTCATTCTCACTTTGCTTTCCATTTCTGGTTGTTCAAATATTTCCTTGAAGCTAATTTTATCCTTTTCTTTTTCTTTTTTCAAGATTTTCACTTAATTTCTAACAAAATCTTTGAATTCATATCAAATCTCTTGTTTTGAAAATCCTTGGGTGTTTTTTAAAGATTCATGTTCACTTGTTAATTTCTCAATCACTTTTACCCTCTCATCATTTACTTTCTTTAGGTTGTCTGTTTAATTTTTCAAATCTTTTTTGTGTGTACGTATCTTGCGTGGCAGTCCTCTGTGGAGGATCTTGAAATCTTATGAGTCTTTATGATTTTTTTCCTGATGAAGATTAATACACTTTTACTTGTTTTTTTTTGTTTTGTTTTTGTTTTGTTCTGTTTGTTTGACTTCTCAGAACTAAGACACCCTTGGGATAAATGTTTGCGTCTCACTTATGGTAGATATAGAAGCATCCTTGATAGGATGTAATGGTGAGTATGACAATCAGAGGTTATATTTTGTTTACCTCATTGCTAGTTATTATTACTCCTGTTGACTAACACTGATATGAATTGAATTGTTGTTTCATGAGGCCTCAGTAATGTACATTCTATAACATTCTACATATACATTTCTATATTGTTTTAAAAGTAGATCCCTATGTCTCACAGGTGTGAGTACATGAATAATGACATGCAACTTATGACACTGGAGGAGGGTGTCCCTGTTGTGCTAGAGGAAAACAACATTCTCAAATCAACTGATGTTGTTGTTATCCTTGAGGCCCATCATTGCAACACAATACTTGGTGATAAGAAGCCTGTGAATCGATTTGGTACTTTCATTAAAGAACTGAATGAAGAGCTACAAAGCAGTGGACTTCACAATGTAAGGTGAGGAATATATTTGATTTTTTGTAAATGCATGATATACTATGACTTCACAATTATTTATTTCAAAATATGTCCCCCAATGCTTTATAAGAATTCATGATGCAGTCAAGGATACAATGAAATTATTGTTTTCCTAATGTACGAAGCGAAACAAACTTCAATATGTTTCTAATGAATCAGGTATGCCATGGTGGTGTATGGAGGAGAGCCACCTTTCTCTATGCCAGTAGTTGCAACTGTCAACAACCAAATCTTCACTGATGCTAGCAATATCGATAAGGCTTTGGACCATGTTTCATTCAGTAAGTAATACTAGAAGGTTAGTGTGGCAACAAATTACACTATGAAAGTTATCACATCATCTTAGGGTCCTGCGCTTCAGTTGTGCATTGGTTAGCACGTCTGACTACGAATCTACCCGAGTTGGATCCCGGATGAGGACAGTGGGCGCACAGCTCACCCAGCTGTTCATCCTCCCAAACGGGTTGGTCAGTAAATGGTTACCTAGGTAATATCTGTGGAAGGTAAACTGTGTAAACTCAGATGTCACAGTGGTCCTGTGTTCCAGGGTAAGGGATTAATTTTTACCACAGGCTCAAAGGTCAATGCGATAAGAAATGAGCGCCTTACCTTACCTAAGGGTTCCAATTTTATTATCTATGCCACAAAATATTTTGAAAATTCAAAAGTTTACACTTGTTTGTTGTTTGTGTGTGTGATCTTATTGATCTTATCAAACTTGCATTCTTACAAGATTGAGTCAAGCTTGTTGTGTTCCCTCTTTTGATACTATTTCATCATGTATATCTTTAAAACTGTGAATGATTTTAGTCTACACGACTTCTGGTAATATATTCCACTGGTCAATCTCTCTGTCTGGAAAGCTGAATTTCTTCACATTTTTCTTTAATTTTTTCTTATATGCAAAATTTATTGTTGTGTCCTCTTGAAGTGTACTGTCTAGGTCATCATTAACGTTAATCTTTTTTTTTACCATTTAAATGTTAATTTAGCATAATCATATCACCATTTCTTATTTTCTCATGATAATGGTAATTGTACCTTACCAAATTTTTCTCCATAGCAAAGGTCTCTCAGGCTAGGCATCCATCTTGAGGCTACTCTTTGTTTCTTCTCAACCTTTTCAACTTGTTATTATTTTTCTTAACTAATACAATGATGGACCAAGTTTCATGACATCTAGATTTGTGAATATATGTTTTGCAGTAACCCCTAAAGTATCCGGGTTTACACTCAAGAAAATATCTGAGTTTTTCACGGAGTAAATATTGCTGCCACCTCACACTCAATTGTTGATGTCTGTCGCTTTTCTGATTTTTTTTTTATATAACAACAGCAGTCATTTCTTCAAGATCACAACTGAAGGTTTGTATTAGTAGCTATGTTTGCAACTTTGTTTCTGAGCTCAAAAACAATTTACTAAAATCTTGATCATGAAGCCATTCTCAAGTCACACCAGTATTGCAGCTGAACTTCCTTGAGTAGAATACTCACCTACTTTTTGCTTCAGTGGGCAAACTTCTTTGCTAAATTGCATGCAGGCACGTTGTAGCCCAGCCCTTAGAAGGCATTCTAAGGTAAGGGCTTGATGTCAAGAAGTTACTTGGACGGCTCTTTTTTTAGCACAAAAAGCAATATAGTCTCAATTAGCAAAACATTCATAAGTCATGTCAAGACTGGTCCTTATCTTCTTTGGGGAGGATTTGAAACTAAACTTAGTTTGAAAGGGCTGGTATTATCTACTTCAGTTCCCTGAAATTTGCTTAATAGCCATACTACTTGCGTGGACTGCACAATTTCTTTTGGGGCAACTATAAATATGTCATTGTTTGAAGATATAGTATTCCCATAAAAGCAAATTATAGATCAAAATCTTTAGTTGTTGCAAATTATGTATGCTGGTACCATTGGAGCATTGATCAGTGTCAACACATCACCTTAGTTTCAAGGGTACTGGCCAAAGGTAAATAAAAATACATTTAAAAAATTCCTGCTTTTCGCCAGAGGACAGAAATAGAGGCAGGGTGTGGAAATCCATTTTAACATGGGAGATGTCTTGACACTCCTCTTTTGAAAGAGTTTAAGTCATAGACAGGTGGAAAAACAGACATAGGAAGAGAGTTCCAGAGTTTGCTAGTGTAAGGGATGAAAGAGTGAAGATACTGGTTAACTCTTGCATTAGAAAGATGGACAGAATAAGGATGAGAAGGAGTAGAAAGCCTTGTGCAGCGAGGCCGTGAGAGGGATGGAGGCATGCAGTTAGCTAGTTCAAAAGAGCAGTCAGCATGAAAATAGCGGTAGAAAAGAGATAAAGATGCAATATTGCGTCAGTGACTTAAAGAATCAAGACAGTCAGTTAGAGGAGGAGAGTTAGTAAGACAAAAAGCTTTGGACTCCACCATGTTTAATAGAGCTTTAATAGAGCTGTGTGAGTTGAACCCCCCCAGACATGAGAAGCATAGTCCATACATGGATGAATAAGGGCTTTGTACAGAGCAAGCAGCTGGGAGGGAGAGGAAAATGGACGCAAATGCCATAGGACACCCAACTTCTTGGAAGTTGATTTAGAGATATGAAACTGCTAATTTATATTTTTTACTAAAGGATAAACCAAGTGTGTTTAATGTGGAGAGGGGCAATTCAGTGACATTGAAGAAGATGGGATAGTTGAGGGTTTTCGTAACCCGTGGCGCCGGTAGACTTAATGGAGGTCTTAGATGGTCAGCCTCCGCCTGTTATTAGCGTGGGTTAGATTTTTTAAGTGAGGTCTCGTTTCTTATTGAGAGGCTCATGCTGTCAGCGGAAGCTCCTTGTGCATATAACTTTACACTACCATCAAGGATAGTGTTATGGCAGCATGTGAATGATCTTAGGCAACTTGGCGGTATTACCAAAGAAAAGTGGCCAGCACGTGCTGGGGCTCGAACTTGGGACTCTGAGTTGGTATGCCCGACCGCTAGCCACTAGGCCACCGCCTCTGGAAGGTTATGTTGAGTAGATAGTTTGCTCTGCCCTAATCAGAAACTAATGAAAGATCAGAAGTTAGGCGTCCTTAGCATCTCGCTTTGAATTACTTAATTATTTTTGGGTTGGGCGTCTGTTGTACAATGTTGAAAAATGCAAGGTAGTGTCATCAGCATAGGAGTGGATAGAGCATTGAGTCAGATTTAGGAGATCATTGATGAATAATAGAAAGAGAGTGGGCGATAGGACAGAACCCTGAGGAACACCACTGTTGATAGTTTTAGGGGAAGAATAGTGACCGTTCACTGCAGCAGCAATAGAACTGTCAGAAAGGAAACTGGAGAGAAAGGTACATAGAGAAGGATAAAATCTGTAGGAGGGTAGTTTAGAAATTAAAGATTTATGCCAGACTATCGAAAGCTTTCAATATTTCAAGGCCGACAGCAAAGGTTTCACTGAAGTCCCTAAAAGAGGATGACCAAGATTCAGTTAGAAAAGCAAGATCACCAGTAGACCGGCCTATCCGGAAACCATTCTGGCAATCAAAGAGAAGGTTGTGAGCTGATAGACGTCTCATTATCTTCTTATTAAGAACAGACTCAAAGGCTTTAGAAAGGCAGGAAATCAAAGCTATAGGGCGGTAGTTTGATGGATTTGAGCAGTCACCCTTTTTAGGGACAGGTTGAATGTGAGCAAACTTCCAGCAAGAAGGATGGGTTGAAGTAGAGAGACACAGACAGGGAGCAAGCTCGGAAGCACAATTTTTTAGAACAACAGGAGGGACTCCATCCGGACCGTAAGCCTTCCTAGAATCAAGGCCAGAGAGGGCATGGAAAACGTCATAATGAAGAATTTTTATTTTAGGGATGAAGTACAGTCGGCCCCCCAAGGGTGCGCTTAATGTAGTCCGCACCCCTTGCGCACCCTTGGAAAAACGCACCCTTGGAAGTTAATAACCTATGGGAAATTCACTAATGTAGTCCGAGACTCTTAAGACTTAACCTTTTTTCGCCCAATAACCATCAAAATACATGATATATACAGTATATATACAGTACATATACACATGTGATTAAATATGATTGATAATAGATAGATACTGTACAGGCGGAAGCCATTACAGTATCTAGGATGAAGGAGGAAGAGGAATCCCACATCTGAGAGAGAGAGAGATATGACGTCATTACAACATGGCCGCCTGACAAAAGCTGAATTTCTTTGCGTATTTCCCATCTTATACAGGCGTGGGAAGAATGCAAAGAAAGTCAGCGTTATTGAAAAGAAAGGACTAGTAACATCAGTAAAAATCACCCTTTGTGTTGCACTTTCTTCCTATTCACGTCTATGGAAGGATAGAGGAACCGTAACACCAAGGAAGATGGGAGACCCTACGAAGCGATACAAACCATAACAGGTCATAAGAAGGAGAAGAAGAAGAGGAGGAAGAGGAGTAAGAAGAATTCCACAAATGAAGCTTTAGGAAGTTGAGTTCTGTAAAGGAGATGGAAGGAGAGAGAGAGAGAGAGAGAGAGAGAGAGAGAGAGAGAGAGAGAGAGAGAGAGAGAGAGAGAGAGAGAGAGAGAGAGAGAGAGACTGCTAGCTGACAGCGTCAAGGACTGGTGGAGAATGGCGGGGTGTGTGTTGCCTCATCCCGCTGTTGCCAGCCAGTGATTTTGCGCACGCTTTGAATTTTTTCGCACCCTTTGAACATAAGTGCAAAACCGGTAATGTCCGCACCCTTGGAATTTCGCACCCTTGGAGTGCGCACCCTTGGGGGTCCGACTGTAGGCAGAGGATGGAAGAATATACCCAGTATCATCCGTAAATTTGGTAGCAAAGATATGTGAGAAGAGTTCAGCTTTAGAGAAAGAAGAGACAGTTGTGGGGCCATCTGGTTGAAATAAAGGAGGGAAAGATGAAGAAGTAAAATTGGTGGAGATATTATTGGCTAGATGCCAGAAATCACGAGAAGAGTTAGAATTGGAAAGATTTTGACGTTTTTTATTGATGAAAGAGTTTTTAGTAAGTTAGAGAATAAATTTGGCATGATTGCGGGCAGAAATATAAAGGGCATGAGTTTCAGTAGGTGGATGGCTATAGTACCGTTTGTGAGCCACCTCTCTATCTTTGACAACACAAGAACAAGCAGAGTTAAACTAGGGCTTTTTAGCTTTAGTATTAGAGAAAGTATGAGGAATGTATGAATCCATGACAGAGACAATCGCCTTTATTATGCGCTCAGCACAAAGAGAAGAATCTCTGACATGGAAGCAATAATCATCCCAAGGAAAATCAGAATAGTACTGCCTTAGTTCCTCCCACTTAGCAGAGTTGAAATGCTAGAAGCACCTCCGATTAGGCGGGTCCTGAGACTGCACTAGAGTGATAGAACAGATAACAGAAATACGATTGTGATCGGAGAAGCCGAACAAAGAGGAAAGTTTGGCAGTAAGCTGAAGGGTTGGAAGTTAGGAAAAGATCAAGAATGTTGGGCATGTTTCGAAGGCGGTCAGGGATACGGGTAGATAACTGCACCAACTGCTCTAGGTTTGTTCACCAGGTTTGTCAGTGAAAGAGGATGAAAGCCAAAGCTGGTGGTGAACATTAAAATCCCCAAGAATGGAAATCTCAGCATAAGGAAAGTGAAATTTGACTTCCACTTTGGAAGTCAAATAGTTAAAGAATTTTCCATAGTCAGAAAAATTAGGTGAGACATACGGCACAGATGTATTTAGTTAGAGAGTGACATTGAAGTCTTAGCTAGATGGTGGAAAATTCCAAAGATTCCAGATTGTGGGCACGAGAGCAAGTAATGTCATTACGCACATATACGCAACAGCCAGTTTTGGATTAAATATGAGAATAGAGAAAGTAGGAGGAAACAGAGAAGGGACTGCTGTCAGTAGCTACATACAACTGTGTTTCAGTTAGTAAGAAAAGATTAGGTTTATTGGAGGAGAGAGGGTGTTCTACAGAATGGAAATTAGATCTAACGCCACGAATGTTGCAGAAATCAATAGAAAAAGTATTAGAGGAAGTTTCAAGACACCCAAGGTCGTCAGCAGAGAGGCATTCCGACCTGGGGACATTTGTTGTCCCCTCCTCAGAGGAGGACTCAGAGGCTGAGCGTGGTGAGGATATTACAAAAAAAAAATTGAATTGAGTGTAAAAAGTGTAAGTTGCATGTAGTGTTAAGTAAGTAGTAGTAGAAGTTGTTAGTAGAGGGCGGGTAGGCTACAGCTTCTCTCTTGTGTAAGTGAGACACTAAGGGAAACCTGGAAGAGGAGGAATCACTAAGTCCGCAGCAACGTCTACATTCCCGTAAGTACCTCTCCTGGAGTATTTCACCGGGCAGCAGGTGTCTACTGCCTACTACATACATAGTTTTGTTGCATACCATATTAGTATTACTAGTTAAAAAGAGTGTCTTATAGCATTGAAACTACCTGCAATGAAGTTATGACATTAATATCATATGAAATGTAGATTTGACTCTTTAGGCCCCAAGACTTACCT